>QTSX02007232.1:0-176416 GCA_014839935.2 Entomophthora muscae
GTAAATTAGAGGATATATAAAAAAAGTGGGATAAGCTAAGCCTTTAATTAATTGGCTGATTTGCAAGGCACGCAGGGATAAACAAATCAGTGTGGCCATAGAATTTGGCCATGGTCTCAGCTGAGAGGGTATGGATCCCTGCCTGAAGCAAATCAAAAAGGTCCTCTGTCCCAGTTGGGGTTCCTTGCTTGACAACTTGCTTGAGCCACCCAAAGACTTCCTCAATGGAATTTAGGAAGGGCAAATAGGCAGGGAGGAAGAGAAGGCGCAAATTTGCCGAGGCCAATTGCTGGGGGCCCACTGCAGCGCTGGTGTTGATCATTAGGAATTCCTCAAGAATATCCGCCACCTTGTGGAGGCCAACATTGTCCAGCACAATTACGTTGGTGAAGCCCAGGCTTGTGCGCCTCAGGTGCTCCTGGACCAATTGGAGGAATGATAGGAAGGTCCCACTATTGTGAGATCCCAATATCATTTGGTAGAGCTCAACCCCCTTTGGACCAAGGAGAGCCACCATCAAATAGGCTGTGGCGCGGACTGCAGCACGCCAAGCCACCCTGTCATTGGAGCCTCTGGGGACATACCCATACTCATTGCGCATTGACAAGGCAAATGCTGATTTGTTGATGTAGTAAATTTGACTGTCCCCTTGGCTTTTAGGGCAGTGTACGCCTCCGCGTATTTTCTCCGGATCTCAATATTGGCTGGGCTGTTCCAATTGTACGGGGATACCCTGAGTTTTTACCAGGAAAATTGCATTCCCTTGACCAGATGGTAGTAAAAGGAAATTGAAGCTTCAACCCCAAAAGCAGACTTGACCATGGCCTGGATATTTGCCAGTTCAAGATGGCAGTCCTGGGTGATCCACTGGCAGATTGCCCATTTGTGCTCCTTTGTGAGCATGGTTGACACACGCAAGGATTTTTCCGTGGCAAGGACTCAACCTGTGTTGAGGAACTTGTTGAAGGTCTTTGAGGCGTACTTGGGATCCACCCCAACAATGGCTGCGGCCGCCTTGTAATTGCCTGATTCACGCATTAGATTAAGCAGGATGATGTGTTTGATGTTGGGGATGCGCTTCTGAGCAGGCTTTTTAGCAGTGGGGATTGATTCATTGGCATTGGGCAAGGCACAGGGCATAGGCACCTTGTTGTAGAAGGCTGCAACTTTCTTGCGCACCAGTTGTCCCTCATCAGTTTGAAAGAACTCAGGCTCCTTGTTGTCCTCCTGATTGCCATTGCTGATGTATGGCTCATAGCTAGTATCAAGTACAGGCTTCACCTTCTCCAGCATGGCTGACGGGACCGAATCTTGCCAGTACACAGCGTCAAACACATACAAAGTAAGTTCTACCTCCTTGTCTCTAACTGTTTTTGTGAAGGTAACCTTGGTGGGCTTCCAGGTCAGCTTGAGGACCTGAGGGTTTATGCTCTGCACCCTAGCAGCTTGTGCTCCTTGAACTGGCTGTGTCAGTGCAGCGTCACTATGGAACTCTCCTCTTCTGCCTCCCTCCTGAGTAGGCACCTGTGTTGTACTGAGTCTATTCTTTGACCTGCGGGGCAACCGCAACCGCGGCGCACAACAGGTGCATTGGTACTCTGGTGTTGTGTCCCTTCCATTTTAAAATTTAATAAAATACTAAATAAATTTTAATTAAGTTACTCCCTAATTTTAATTTTTGCTTTTATCTGAATATGGATATTTAATTAATATTTTTCCCACCCAATATCCCAAATATAGATTTTTTATTTCTTAATTAGTTATTTCTGGTTTACAACGCCCATTTTTGAATACCCAAAATAATTTTCACCCATTTTCTCATATTTTTTGCCAAATTAAGCACCCAACACAATATTTTTAAAATTTATGTTTCATATCTTGTGTCTTATTTTAGATGCCTTGGTATCATTCTTGATTACAATCCATTGCACAAACTGTGTGAGTGATTTTGTTTGTGGTTTGAGTGCCTATTGTGTTTTGTTTTTGGATTGAGTTTTGACGCACCATGTGTGGGTGTATTTTGTCACCAATTCACATAGTAAACATATGTACACCAAAAGCCAACTCACACCATTTTGTTTTTGAATCCATGTATTTTGGATTGCATTTTGAATGGTTTCATTTTGTGTGTGAGACCTTCTTTGCTGTGTTGACCCATTTTGCCTATTAACGCCAAAAATCCCTGTTAACAGAGTGTATATTTTAACCTGCTAGTTGGATTTTGTTTAAATCTGAAATGATTTCATTTAAATCTGAGTTCATTTTGCTTGTTGCCATATCTTTTAAAACTACTGTACCTAGTATAATAAATTTAATTACCTTTTCTATGTATTCTTAAGTGTCTATAATACATTCAAACATCACATATTATATATAAACAATAATTTGAGTCCTACTAAAAACAAAATAAATAAAAATAAAAACAAATAAAACCTGGAGCGCCCATTTATCTGATTGGCTCAGAGGCCAGGGCTTTGGGGAGGAAGGATTCTGAGTGCTTGTAAAAAGCCGCCACCACATTGGGTGGCATTGCAAATTGACTGACCTCAAGAATATTGAATAGATTCTCAGTGTTCTTAGGAAGGTCTTGTTTTACCTTATTCTTGATCCAATCAAACACCTCCTTGATTGGGTTCAGAAATGGAGAATACGGGGGGAGGAAGAGGAGTCTCATTGGACAGTCAGCCAGGCGGTGGTTAGAGGTGTGGCTGTTTTTATTGATGGGGGGAACTTGGACACAACCAGATCCACTTTGTGGAGCCCAACATTATCAAGCACAACAACGTTGATTGTGCCGCTGTAATTTATCCAAAGGTACTCCTTGACGGCTCGGAGAAAATCAAGAAATGTTCCACTGTTATGGGAGCCCTTAATAATTTGTTATTGGTACAACCTGTGAGGACCAAGAAGCGCAACCATTGAATAGGTCTGGGAACGGACAGCTGCACAATGGGCTACGCCGTCCTTGGGCCCCTTCTCAACTCATCCATTCCTAGACCTGAGTGAGGAGGAAAACAACAATTTTTCAATATAGAAGAACTGGACATTCCCAGTCTCCTTTAGTGCCAGATATGTCTTGGCATAAATGCGTCAATCCTTGATGGTCTTCTCATTGTTTCTGTTGTACGGCAAAACTCCCAGTACTTTCTAGGAGAAGCCCAAATCAACCATTGTTTTTTAGACAAGGGTTTTGGAAACAGAAAGCCCAAACTCCGTGGCAAGCATTGATTGGACAGCAAGTGTGTCTAGGTGGCAATCCTTGGCTACCCACTGCTTGATTGCGTCAATGTGAATAGGCTGAAGGAGTTTGGGCTGTCTTTTTGCCTTGGTGGATTTGGCTATTTTCCTGGCATTGCCATACTTGTTGATGATTTTGGCAATGTATCTGGCTGTGACACCAAATCAGGACGCAATATCCCAAACCGCCATTCCCCTGTTCAAGCAGTTGAGGAGAGCTTTACACTCACTATCCGTCAACCAACGCCGGTCCTTGGCAGGTACCACAGCATCCTGGCTACCAGGCTTGATACAGGGGATGGGAACCTTTGTGTAAAAGATGAGATCATGCTTGCTTGCAGTGACGCCGTCAATGGTTGAATACACAATAGGCGCAGATGGCTCAACAGTGGCTGCCAATGGCTTGTAGGTGGTGTCAAAGACGTGGGGGCAGGAAGTAGCAACTCTTGGGTCAAGAGTGCGGGGCCAGGTGACAACTGGGTACACAGTGGAGGTGTAAGTAACCTCATTATTCCTGGTGACCCTGGTGTAGGAGACTTTTGTGGCAGGCCTTGAGAGTGGCTTCTGCCTGGGATTCAAGCTAATAGTTCTGGCTTGGGATGCAGGAGGTGGTTGGCTGGCGCTGACACCTTGGGAGGCCTGTGTATTGGCATAACTCCCCTTGAGTTGGGTTCTGGGTCTGTTCTTGGACCCTTTGGGATGCCCTTGTAGACAGGCTGCCCCGCAGGCTGGTGAAGGAGCTTGTTGGGAATGTGATTGACGGTCCATAAAAATAAAATAAAAAATATATATATTAGATTAAATATGTATTTATTTGGATTTATTGGCTTAGTTGTGAGTAGTTATTTTCTCTTGAGTTAGCCTTGAATAGTAACATAATTTCTATATCCGTGATTTGAAGTGTATAATATTGTATCCTTTCCAGTTTTGGATGATTTTAAAGTTTAATCACTTTTTATGTCTAAACATAGTTGTTGAGATTGAATTTTTCATTTGATCTTAGTTGTGGTGGAGCTTCTTTATTTGGGTTGGTGTTTCCTAGTGTGCTTACTGTACATTCAATTTGGGTTCCAAATCCTGAAATTATTATTTGGGTTTACTATTGACATTTATTTATGATTTAAAATTGGGTTCATGGATTTGACAAACCTGCAATTTCAAAAAACATAGTAAACTTAATGAAAATGGCTGATAGATTTGAACACTTCAAATCTGATTCCAGTTAATTCATTTCATCCATTTTAAATATGCAGCTTGACTTGAACTTTGCAAAGTGCCTATTAGTTCCTTCATTTTAAATATTCAAATAAAAATAAAAAGAATTCAATTTAATTAAAAAAAGGCCATCCCGCAAAAGTGATTCAAAATTTGGACCAAGGATTTGACAATCCTGCATTTTTACGTTCAGGTTCTGAATTTACATTAAGGCAGATGGATATCTCTGCAATCCAGAAGCGTTGTGAGCATTCCATTTGCTCCATCTTGTTCTGGGTGGATTTCATCCATGCTATGGTGTTGTTGTAATTGGCTCCAGCAAATGGTTCCAAGGCAGCACTACAAAGTTGTTGGGCTACATGGGCTGACATGATACTTTCATCTTTAACTTGAGGTATGACAGTATGTGCTTGGAAGAACCCTTGCATTGTTAGGGCTTTAAAGGCAGGGAATGGCATTACCATGTTCTGGTATAGCACAAACCCTTCTGGTATTTTGGTACCAGGCGTGTATGGCGCCCAGTCCAGCGGAAGGCCAGACATGATTCTATCAAGGATTTCTTGACCACGGCAAGTACAGGAAACAGGTGGAATTTTGAGGGGTAAAGTAGGATAAAACCCCTACTTCTGCTACCAAGGTTGTAACTGTGCTGTTTTAGTAGAGTTACAAGGGGGAAAATACTTAGAAACTAGATAATATTCTTTATTGAGAGATAATAATTATATAGTTGATGTGAATCATGGATAACAGGAACATGATTGTGTTGATCACACAGTGGGATGGTGAAGGGGGTGGCCTGATCCTGGTAATGAGTCAAGCGCCAAAATGAGGTATCCACCATGAAGGATCATCATCTGTTCATGTTGTTGGATTTGGGAATTAAAGTTGACTTCCTAGTTTGACTTCAAGTGACTGGCTAATTGGGTTGCGTGTCACAAACCTGCTTACTCAGAACCTTGCTGGTGGGTTAAGCCTGCTGTTTTGATAATCCCTACCTTGAAAGAAGATTCCAAGGAGACCATAGGGGAAAAAAGGCCCAGTCCCAGGAAGAGGAAGCCACCCCAACCAAAAAGCAGGCAGAAAGCCTTCCCTATCACAAATATCTGGTAGTGAATTTCAAACAGGCTCAGGCAAATGCCTTCATAAAAGTCTTCAAGAGCTTTCCTCAGGGATGCTATTTCCACTTCCCCCAGGCACTCTGCTGTTGCCTTCAGGGATGCTCAGAGATGCATGAGCTCATTGATGCAGAAGGGACTAAAGAGGCCAAGGACGTCTTCAACTGCTTTGCTGCCCTTGCCCTAGTTAGAAAGGAGGAGACAAATGCCTTCTACAACACCCTCCTCTGTCACTCATATATTATAGCCAACCAGGAAGCCTTTGCGCCTTTTATTGAGTATTCCAAAACTCAATGGCTTGGTATTTTTCAGGGAGCACGCCACATCAGAAAAGGCGGTGACTCAATCCAGTGGAACTGCTTTAAGCAGGTCAAAGACAGTCTCATCAAGACCATCTCTTCCCTTGAAGGGTGGCATAGCCAGTTTGCAACTAGGGTCAGGGTCAAGAAGCCCAAATTCAACAAGATGTTTATCCACCTCAAACCCCAGCAGGCCATCTCTGCCAGCCTCTTCAAGACTGAGATAAAGAATAAGGACAAACCCCTAAGTAGACCAGGGCAGTGAAAAAATATACTGAAATCAGCAAGGTGGTTGTGACAGTCCACATGTTTGGTGGTTTGCAGGTGGGGCTAATGTTGGCCAAGCAAAATTTTGGTTGTTTGTTGCAGGTAGAGGCCTAGTAGGTAACATGGGACTACTAGGGGTAAGTAAGGTGAGCCTGGTAGGTAACATAGGACTACTAGGGTAAGTAAGGCCTGGCTGGTAGGTAACAAAGGACTACCAGAGGCAGATGTTGCCTCCATCCAGAAGAAGATATTGTCTGCTTTGGGCTATAATTCTTCACCTAGCAGGGAACTGTGGCTGCAGAAGGGTGAAGACTGAGATAGCAAGCAGGGAACTTTGTCTGTCTGGGGGGGAGAAGGTTTTTGGACCCCTGGCGGGTAACGCGGGCTGCCAGGGAGGGGAAGAGCTCTGAGGGCTCTATGTACCCTGACACACTTACAGGAGGTCTATGAGCAAGCATCCTACCTAACGGACAGGTAGGGTGTCCTTGTTTATGCCCCTATGGGAGCTTTGGGGGAGAACCCAGAGTGAGAATTGGAGGGTATAGATTTGCTTGGAGGTGTCACCAAGGCAGTTTGCTCAGGAAGCAGCTGCAGAACTTGGTGTGATCAGGCCTCTGGGAAGTATAGCTGATTACTCTGCAACTGAAAGCTCAGACTTAATAACCTGGGTGAGTAAAGACAACACATAGACATTGATCTATGGTTGAATGGCCTAAGTGGAGTGCCACTTGTGAGGGCCCAGTCAAACGCCAGTTCAATGTAGACTCATGCCTGGGTCTACAAGTTCTGGTAATGGGGAGTGAGATAAAGAACCAAGGTGGTTCACGGAATTAACAGAGAAGACTAGTGAGAGGGGCTGTTTGATCACAGTGAAGGCTAGTTGACAGACTGTTGATTTATATTGAATTGTGGGAACCAAGATGTTCATTGTGCAGAGGGAACTAAGATGGTTCCTAGTGAGGATAAGTGAAAGGGCTCAAAGATCATGATGCAGAAGTAGCTGGTCATGATAAAGGAGTAGCCAGAGGACTGATAGGCCGTTTAATGACTGGTATGAGTTGTTGGAGACTTCAATGAACTGTTTAGAGACTAAGGCTGAAGATCTGGAAGATGTGGTTGAAGATCATGATGCAAGATTAGCTGATCATGATACAGGAGCTGGCTGAAGGATCAGAGGATGATGATGAAGAACTAGTGGTCCAGAGAAATGAGCAGAGATTTTGCCAAGTTGATTTGCCAAAGTGGGAAGATGTGGAATGTTTTGCCTTGGTTTAGTATTAAAATCAATAAGTAATGTGGATAGAAGTGTGGGTAAGATATTTATTTATTAAGTTCCTAGGATAGATGAAGGTATGTTGCTATAAGAGCTGGATACAAAGTTGTTTTGGTGGGACGTTTTCCTTGGATTTTACTATAATTGTAAATATATGGGGGAAACATTGAGGAAGTTTAAAAATAACAATTTGAATAGTATTCTACTATTTAAATTGATTCAGGTTAAATGCAGGGAAGACTGGTGCTGGAATAATGGACCAGTAAACGCTTTGGTGCGCAAAGAGTTGTTGCTTTGAGTGGTTTGAGCTGTGGAAATTATTTTCATAGTTGGATCCCGGTAGGACATCAGAAATGGTCTATTTCTGCGCTCTGCATTCATTGGTTGAGTTCTGGCAGGTTTCCTGATTAAAATAATTGGTTGGAAGCCAAAAGCTTAAAGTATAAGCGAGGAAATAGTGATTTAATACTTTAAGCTTTTGAGAAAGTAAGTATGTAAGCTTAAGTTATTATAGAGAAAAGTGAGCAGCAATGGTTTAAGCTTCTGAAGAAGGCCATTTTGAAGGCGTAACCGTTGGGAAAAGGACACTATAAGAAGGTGGCTGGCTGGAAAGTTACAGGGTCTTTTAACAGTCTTTCTGGGTCTTTTTGGAGGTCTTTCTCGGGCCTTTTGAGTTTCTGCCAAGAAGTTTTGGAAGCCTTTTGATCACCAGCAGGAGCTTAGTTGTACTTATAAAAGTGGAATAACAAGGCCACTGGAGCTATAAAGAGATCTAAAGCCCATAATAACGGAGCAGGAGCACAAGAATAAGAAGTTGGATCCTAAGCGCAGCGCCAGAGTCCAAGTTTAAGGAGCAGGCATCCAAGTCTAAGGAGCAGACGTCCAAGACCAAGGTGCAGGAGTCCAAGACCAAGTACAAGGAGTCCAAGATATTGTTGGAGGGCTCCAAGTATTGGCAAATCCATATTTTTTCCTTGGTAGGACACACCATTTCAAAAACGCCATCTCAAAAAACGCCATCTCAAATTAAATTTGAGATGGCGTTTTTTGTGTTAGTGATTTTGAATCACAAAAAAATAAAATAAACAATAAAATAGTTAAAATTTACATATACCTTTATAATGCGACATCTCAAATTTACGCCATCTCAATTCTGTCACTTTGAGTCAGATTAATTAAATATTATTTTGCTAACTTTATTTACATATGAAATCACTTAGTGTGGGGTGTGTTTACGCCATCTTGACTTTATGTCATTTTGAATTACGCCATTTATCTTAAGCTAAAATAGGCTTATACCCAAACTAAAAATAAAGCCTGTGGTATAGTGCCAGAAGATGTTCCTATAGTATTAATCTAAGACACTTATAATAAGAATAACCTAAATAGACGCCACTATGATAGTCCTTGTCATGAATGACATTTCAATACTTGTATTGAAAACTCAAGAGTTGAGCCCCAGCTCCAAGAGGACAGATCAAACCCTCCAGGACAGTCCAGGATCCAACAACCCATTAAGTCACAGGCTCAAAGTGATGAACTATTCCCAACCCGTCGGCCTACTACAGAGAATTCCCTGAATAGTTGCCAGTCTGCCGCCAAACCAAAGACCCATATTGACAAAGGAGATGTAACCTGGCTAACAGAGGTTGGTGAAGGACCCGCTGCCAACCTGCTCAACGCCAACACTGGAGTTTTGAAACCAACATTTGAAACCCTGGAATCAAACCCTGACCCTCCAAAGACTACTTGAGTCACACAAAGTGGACGGGAGACCGCCCACTTGTTGAATTGCAAACCCAAGTTAACGAGTTACTCCAAGACCCGCCAGCCTCCCAAAGACAATTCCCCAAATGTTCATCAGATTGATGCCAACCTTGAGCCACCAAAGACCCAAACCTATGCAGAGGTTGTAGCTTGCCTTAAGGAGGTTAAAACAAAACCTATTTTTAACCTTGCCAATGACCACCAGCAACTGCCAGTCTTCCACCCAGAAGGGGTAGTACAATTGGACTACTCAGGTGACATATTGAACAGTAGTGGCAGAATGAAGCATTGCCATTCCTATTTGCCAGAGCAGGCACAACCTGGATCTGCCACCCTTGTGACTCCAAGCCAAGACCCATGCCCCACCAGTGCCTTGTCTGCAAACCTGAACCCTGCAAAAATCAAAGAAGCAAAGTCCCATGGTATAAAAACCCTAGCGGTATGGTGAAGACCTCATTGTCATTTTTGATAATAAAGTTTTATGAACCTTTGGTTAGAACAAATCTTATCCTATCTATTCTTAGTGATCTTTCATCTTAATTCCGGTCAAGTAGACTACCAGGCTGCTGCCCCCTCCCAAGCCCAATCTACCAAATTGTCCCAGGCATTATACTGCCCCCGGGAGCCCCCTTTGGACCTGTGCACTTTACTGAGTATCCCCCCAACCTGGCCTATTCAGAGTACGACTTGGAAACCATCCTCATTGCCAACCCCTTGGCCAGGACTAGAGAAACCAAATACGAGGACGCAAAGGAAAGTGGTACAAACTGTGACGGAAATCACTGGATAATATGAAGTTGTTTCTAAATGATGGGGAATTACCACCCAAATCCACATAGAATTGATGATTAACCACCAACGCGGCTTTAAATATCTTTTTGTGAAATTCCCAATTGTAACTCCAGGATTAAGTAGAACAATCAGTCCTAACCAAAGTAAACCAAAATAAATGACCTGGGAAAGCATCAATGCATCTTCAGCGTAGAATTCTGGGCATTGAGAAGTAACACAATTTTCATCTTCAAGAATGGGGGGAGGAGCTACAAAATTGGCTGGCATGAAATTAACATTTTTCAGTGCTGACAACAAAGTTCCAGATGCTGGGCCCCATCTTCCTGAAATGATTCTGTTCATAATCATATTGTACAGGATATACTGCAACAACCCAAGCACAGGATGCATTTTTAAATTTTAAAATTAGAACTTGGGATAATTGATTATTATTGAGTAAATTTAGGAGGACTCAACTCTTAGAGTTGAAACAGGGAAAATTATTCAATATACATCAGAAAAATTGACTAAGCAATACCACCTGAGTCTTGATTTCCTATTCCTTCTGCATCTTCAAGTAAGTATCTAGTCCAGGTTGCAAAGAACCCTTGCGTGACCAGTTTCTGACAACCATGCTGATTGATAAGCTTATATCAGGTGACCCTCATATTACGTCAATTTATCAACGTCAGTATGCAAGGGGGAGCTGGTTTCATCTGGCAGACTGGAGCAGCCGTGACCCATTTTCAATTTACTGTTTGGTTTAAATCTGTTAACTCGGTCAATTTCAATACAGGTTTTCTGGCCTTCTGTGTCTTCTTACTTGGACAAACAATACCCAGCATTATGGAACCTACTGTGACATTACCCTCCGCTTTAGCCCTGGGCACAATACCACCAACTGGGAGATGAGATAAAGAGAAATTCTTATGGGCAGGTGGGAGTTTCATTGTGGCTAGGGTAAGTTCAGGGTGACTAATAGCAGTGGGATTGCGCTTGTAGAAATTGTGGATCAGATCAGAGGAATTTGAACAGTTGTAGTGGGGAACCCAGGAGTTTTCAGAATCAGGATAACCTTTCCAAGATACCAAATATTCCAAACGGCAGCAATTATTGCGGGAAGCCAGGATACAATTTAACTTGTACTCAGGTTCTCCTTCCACAAGAATGGGTTGGGAAGAGGGGGTCTCTGTTTCTTTGAAGGGAGTAAGGAGACATTCATAGAAGGTGTGGAAAATCTTGAAAGCAGGAGGTAAATCCAGCCAATAGGCAGAGGGACCAATCTGATGTTCTACCTTGAAGGGACCAACTCTCTTGGGACCCAATTTGTGACAGGGAACCTTAAGTTTCATATTGCGAGCATTAACCATGACTAAATCACCTGGCCTGTAAGTTGGACCTTCCTGGTGCTTGCAATCTGTGTATTCCTTGTAAGTTGTCATGGCGGCAACAAGAGTAATTTGGAGCTCCTGATGGATCTGCTTCAATGCAGCAACTTGATCAGTTGCAGCTTCCACATTGCTAACCAAAAGAGGACTCATGTTGGAAGAAGGGTTGTAACCCACATTGGCATAAAATGGCAATAATTGAGTTGACGTGTGCGGAGCGTTATTATATGTGAACTCTGCCATGGGTAGATTATCACACCAGTCATCTTGTTGTGCATTGGTGTATCAACGTAGGTAGACCTCCAAACTTTGGGTTACTCTCTCTGTTTGTCCATCAGATTAGGGGTGGAAAGCAGTAGAACAGCATAATTTGATACCAAGGATTCCAGTAAAAGCTTACCAGAACTGAGCAATAAATTGAGGACCACGGTCACTTACAATCTCCATTGGGATGCCATGTAGAGAGAAGATTCTGTTCACAAATAACCTAGCAGTTTCCACTAAGTAATTGTGGTTGAGCAAGGTACAAAGTGTGCCATCTTTGTGAAACAATTGACTACCACCATGATTGCGTTAAACCCATTAGAATTGGGAAGCTCACCAATGAAATCTACCAACACTGACGTCCAGGGACCTGCAGCAGGCTGAAGTGGAACCAGTAAACCAGTAGTCTTATTCCAACTGGCCTTGGATTGAACACATACCAGGCAATCTCAAACAAAAGCTGCTACCTGCACAGTCAAAACTTTCCAGGAAAACTGGTGGCGGATAAGTTCCACTGTTTTGTTTTTCCCTGGATGACCAGCCATTGGACAGGTATGATTAGCCTCCATGATTTCATCCCAAATAGTGCCCTCAGGAACCCACAAGCAACCTTGATGATATAGGACTGGACCAATCTTATGATAACCCTGAGGCTGACCTACTGGGTTTGCACATGCTAGCTCCAATAGCCTATCATAACCTTTGGACAAAGGTTGCAGAAACTTAACTTTGGAATACAAGTCCAGGTCTGCGCCCTCAGCTAGGGACATGGTGACCAACGTAGCCAGAAGAGGCAATACAAAAGGCACCACAGCCTTGTCTGGAATCATAGTATGTGTGTTAAACTTGGCGTCCATACTAGCATCTGGGAGATGGGAGGGATTCCTGCTTAGAGCATCAACCAATTGATTGTCAGATCCCTTAATAAACTCGTAGCAGAACTTGTATCTTGTCAGATCACCATGCCATCTGGATTGGCAACCCGACAAAACCCTGGGTTGTCAATAATATAGAAGAGCTTTGTGGTCAGTTCTTACTACAAATGAATGATGTGCCAACATGAGATGGTGGTGCCAATGCTTTAACAATTCCACTACAGCCAATAATTCCTTGTCGTAAATCATGTAGTTGCGTTCTCAAGCCTCCATCTTCTGGGAGAAATACCCTACAGGTCTCTCAATCCTGTCACTAGCTGTCTGCAACAGCACACCAGCCACAGCGTATTTAGATGCATTGGTGAAAACAACGAAAGGAAGCTCATGATCCATATATCTTAACACTGGGGAGGACAACAAAAGAGCCTTGACTGCTGAGAAGGCACTTGCACACTCAGGCGTCCAGACTAAAGTCGTCTTTCCACTAGCTGAATATAAAGGGGCGGCCACCTCAGACAAGTGGGGAGTGAATTTCTTCAAGAACGTACATGTACCCAGGAAACTACAAAGTTGGGATACTGTCACAGGTGTAGCATACTCTCAAACCGCAGCTTTCTTGTCAGGGGCAATGGTGTGTCCATCTTCAAAGATAATATTACCCAGAAAGGTAACCTTACGTTTAAAGAATTCACACTTACTCCTTTTGATGATCAAGTTTGCTTGGAGAATGCGCTCTAAAACTGCCAACAAGTGGGCCTTATGGGACTCCTCATCCAGAGAAAACACCAAGATGTCATCCATATATGCAATGGCACAAACACCTAGGAGATCTCCCAGGACTGAATCAATCAACTGCTGAAAGCAAGCTGGGGCATTCTTCAATCCAAAAGGCATTACGCGGAACTGGAAGATACCCTTCTTAGTTCTGAATGCTGTTAACCATTCCATTCCTTCTTCAATCCTGATTTGATTGAAAGCATTCAACAGATCAAGTTTCAAGAATACCTTGGCCTTCTCAACACATCTAGAGATCTGTGCTTCAAGAGGTAAAGGATAAGGATCCGGAATTGTAATGTTATTCAAATTCCTGTAGTCAACACAAGGACAAAGGGACCCATCAGACTTCTGAACAAACAATAACAGAGAGCAGATTGACAGAGCCTTCTTAAAAATGTAGCCTTTTGCCAACATGTCACAAGTCCACTCTTCCAAACATGCATCTTCCTTCAAGGTTAAAGGGTAAATAGGAGATGCAATTCTGATCAGATCAACAGTGACCTTAAAGTCAAAGTCAAACTGAGTGTGCTTGGGAAGGACCTCGCCTCTGGTGGCGTCAAATGCTGCAGACCAGGGTTGTAAACATGCCGGTAAATCTGAACTTACGGGGACAGGGACAGGAAACAATTGTATGGTCTGTGATGATTGCTCAGATTCAGACATATCCAACAGCGGAATATGAATAGTTATACCCAAGGAGTGTTCCACCTGTAGCTCATTTTTCTCCAGTAAGGTCAATACATTATGATCTCTCCACTAACTCACTCCCAAAATGATAGGATACATAAGGGTAGGGCAAACGGAAAACCTTGCAGTAAAAGACTGACCTGCTACTACAAAAGTAACTGGCTTCTTCAGCTGGAAAGAGGAAAACGTTTGACAATTTCCACCCCTAATAAGCATTCCCAGATGGTACTTGAGTTGTAGCAAGTCAGCAGTCTCCACACTCATAAAATTTTCAGAAGCACTGGTATCTAACAAGATGGCTGGCTGATAGATAGTCTGACTATTATCAATGCTACCATGAAACAAAAAGTAACCAAAAGTGGATTTATTTGCAGCAAAGATAGCAATCTTGGCAGGGTCTTGTTTTTCATTGGCAGTACAGATGGCAGCTAAGGAAGCAGGATGCTCCTGGAAGTGACGCTCAATCATTTCTTGGACAGCAGCTGGAAGAACGGGTTTATCACAATCAATGGGAACAAGGGGCAACTCTTCAGACGTAATAACGGAAGATTTTGCAGGTACAACATGCTGAAGGATTGCCAAGGAACTATCAGGAACGGACACTATGGGGGCCTTCTTTACATCACCAGGTTTGTTCACCACTGCCAATTGTAGCTGAGACAAGCTAGGGAGAGAACAATCTTGGCTTTGGTTGAAATGAACTACCAAGGAGCAAGGACCAGAAAACCAAGAGCGCATAGCAGGTTTATCCTCAATTACCAATGTACCTTGTTTGGAAGTAGACAGATTTGAGACCAGAGAAAGAATTTGGCTTACCAGGGCCTCAGTTGTGGTTAACAGGGAATCCCAAACCGCCAAATCCTGGGCAGTCTGGTCAACTGCTAACCACAACGCTGAGAGTTTGTTCACCTCAGGAACATTGATTGTACAGCAGTAGGTAAGAAACTGAGGAAGGAATACTGAAAGCGGAGTTGTACCCTGACAGCAGGCGTACAGCTTACAATATACTTTGAGCTCCTCAATAGATACACACAAATTTTTTAACAAAGGGTATAGAGATGCACTCTCAGTTAAAACATGTGGATTGCGCTCCACCGCAGACAACAACCATTCTTGAGCATCTTCAGAAACCTTTGTCATCACATGGTAAACTTGGGATTTGTGACTAAGGCTAGAGCCAGAATAAAATGATAATGCTGAAAAAACTTCACGCAAAATTTCATCAGTGGGTGGGGCAGGAAAATAATCCAGGCGCCAAAATGACATGACACGACAGAAATAGGAAACAGAGGATCCAGTCTCTACAACTGCAACTGGAGATGGAAACCAAAAATTAAAAAAAGCCCAAACTGAAAACTCAGAAATGAACTGATGCAAATAAACACAGTAAACGCAGATATCTTGACGGAGCAGGAGAAAAGAAACATGAATTCATGACAAACTGCTTCCAAAAACTCAGACTTAGAAGAGTTGAGTAATGTGACGGAAATCACTGGATAATATGAAGCCGTTTCTAAATGATGGGGAATTACCACCCAAATCCACATAGAATTGATGATTAACCACCAACGCGGCTTTAAATATCTTTTTGTGAAATTCCCAATTGTAACTCCAGGATTAAGTAGAACAATCAGTCCTAACCAAAGTAAACCAAGATAAATGACCTGGGAAAGCATCAATGCATCTTCAGCGTAAAATTCTGGGCATTGAGAAGTAACACAATTTTCATCTTCAGAATGGGGGGAGGAGCTACAAAATTGGCTGATATGAAATTAACATTTTGTGGCGCTGACAGCAAAGTTCCAGATGCTGGGCCTCATCTTCCTGAAATGATTCTGTTCAGAATCAGATTGTACAGGATATACCGCAACAACCCAAGCACAGGATGCATTTTTAAATTTTAAAATTAGAACTTGGGATAATTGATTTTTATTGAGTAAATTTAGGAGGACTCAACTCTTAGAGTTGAAACAGGGAAAATTATTCAATACTAGGTGGTTGCCCTGTCCAAGGACAGAATTAAAGTTGAATTTAATAAATCAATTAAATTAATTTTATTGTCTTTTTAGGCTTGTATTACCTATTGCATGTTTAATTAAAATTTTATTTGATTGCTTTATTAAAAAGTAATTTCAATTATATTTATTTAAATTTAAAATTAAAATTGTATACTCCAAGTATAAATAAAAACTAAACCTAAATAAGTACAGTATCACTATTAAGTTTAGTAAGGCTAAACTAATTATTTTAAATTTTAGTAATTGAATTTTTAATGTCTTTAAAAATGTAGAGCTGATCTGCAGCTTTTAAATAAGCTATTGGACATCAAAGTCGGCTTAGTATTCACTGAGATACATTGATTTTAGTTTTTGTAGTGTGTATTAAAAGTAAATTTAGATAATATCAAATTGAGTCCGAGCCTTTGATTATGACGCGAACCCGATTCCAGCACTTAACTATATATCTCAGCATCTAGAGCAGGTAGAGCTATCATGTTTGGTACCATTTTGATCGGAATCATCTGAAAAATTGATCTACGTCCTCTAAATTTCATGAAAATCATCATATGGAAACATAATTTTATCATAGTTAGTTTACTCCACTGATGTTCTTTTGGGATGAAGCTATGTCAAGCAAGGTCTACTCTGAACAATATGCAGCCACTTGGATCAGGTGATGCATCCAATTGGAATATTCTATTATTTCACTTGATTGTTAAGAATTTTGAAATGTCCAAGCCAACCATCTCCTTGTTTAAACTAATATTTATATTTATAATTTAAACTGTATCACTTTAAATTGACCAAGCTCTCTTTTCGTTGTCGATTCAATCCTCACACAGAGCATAATCATCCAATCATATAAACCAATCTAAAACAATTGCTGCTTCTCTTCCAGTTTTAATCCACCCATTCTAGAGTCGGGTAATCTAGAAAGATAAGCCACTTTGATATGGTTGAACAGGGTTAGCCACTAATTTAAAATGCAAGTAATCAAATTCATTAAAGTTCGGGTGGCTTATATTTCAGTTCAACATGATTTAGACCACACTCCACTAAATTCAATATGTGTACTTTCAAAGATGCATGTAAGGGATTGAATGTAAGGATGAGCCAAATCAAGCTTTTGGCTTAACGATCAACTTTTAAAATCAAATTTAAGTAAAAATCAATTCAGTCAAATCCCTTACGGCTTGAGCCCACTCGAGGTGACATTACAGACAGACAGACAGACAGACTCACTTTTATATATATTAATATATCAGAAAAATTGACTAAGCAATACCACCTGAGTCTTGATCTCCTATTCCTTCTGCATCTTCAAGTAAGTATCTAGTCCAGGTTGCAAAGAACCCTTGCGTGACCAGTTTCTGACAACCATGCTGATTGATAAGCTTATATCAGGTGACCCTCATATTACGTCAATTTATCAACGTCAGTATGCAAGGGGGAGCTGGTTTCATCTGGCAGACTGGAGCAGCTGTGACCCATTTTCAATCAACCGTTTGATTTAAATCCGTTAACTCGGTCAATTTTGATACAGGTTTTCTGCCTTCCATGCCTTCTTACTTGGACAAACGATACCCAGCATTATGGAACCTACTGTGACACAAACAGCCACCAAGATTGTTCAAAGACAAGTACAATTATCTACCAGTGTACCTTGTTTCCATGACTCCACCATTAACCCCAAGACCAGACCGCCCCTTGGAACCCGCCGCCGCCAAGACCACCTCTACCCAACTGTTTGGAGTAGTCTATATTACTTTGACAGGATTGGTGGATTCTGTGGCCCCCAACTCTGGACCCTGGTCCTTGCTCAGCCAATCTGTATCTTATATTATCAAGTTAGCACCCATTCTATGATGGGCCCTACCCGCCAGCTTGACCGCCCCTCACCCTGAGCCGCCCAATGCCTCTACCTATGACTGGTTTCCTGACAGTCCTTCTAGTGATTGTCATTGCTGGGTAAAAAAAACCAGTTTTGTTATATGTAAATTATAACTTTATTATACATGGATATGTTGATAAGGGTTTTCTTAATAAAATATTTTAATAGTGATTTTAATATGAAAGGGGGTGATTACACCATTTCAATTTATGTCACTTCAAATTCCACCAAGTTTCATATCACCCAATTGATTCAAGGCGCACAATGGATAGGGGAAAATAAGGGGAAAATACCTATGACGCCAGGCTACGGTATATCAATTCACCCACCTCAATTCTTGCTTTCCACTTTTCAAGAGTATAGTTTCACTTCTAAAACCACTTAAGCAAAAAATGTAAGAAAACATATGAAACTTTGCAAATATATATTTTTTGATTTTCTCTAAACAACTGGGTACTTTTTAACCTCAGTTGTATAAGATAGTTTTTGTGAAATTCAAAATTTACTCTTTGGCCCAGTTGAGGTAACTCCACTATAGATTTGTTAATTTAATATAAAAAATGGTCAAAAACACTATGTTTTTGAGCTACAGCACCTCAATTACATCACATCAAAAACGCCATCTTGAGAGCAAGTTTTCAGTCAAAACTCAAAGTTTTGCCTACTTGCGTTACTATTTTTTTATTTTTATAGAACAACAAGCATTAAAATTTGATAGTATATATTTTTTGATTTTCTCTCCACTTTTATGTAAAAAATTGATACTTTTATATTAAAAACATTCTCATTTTTCTCTTTAAAAACAACCTCCAAATTGCTCATATTTTGATACTAATTACTTTTAGATGCCTCCCAAGTCAACTGCCAAAGCTGCGCCCAAGGCCTCAAAGTCCAAAATCACTCTGCCCAAGGCCAAAAAGGTCAAGACAACCCCAAAGAAGCAGCCTTCTAAGGCCAAAGCTCTCCCTCCAAGACCCCAACTCTGTCACCTGGACAAGAGGAAAACAGTCCTACCTCTCCCCATTCTTCATTTGTTTACTCCCCATCTGATCCTCAAGAGAAATTGTTTAACTTCAATTGTCATTCTGATCCCACTTTAGAGCCTGAAGATGAAGAGGAACAGGAGCCTGACCCTGGTGCTCCTGCAGATGAGCCAATTGAGCTCTGGGATCTTAACTCTATCCACAATATATGCAACTGAAATGGCACCTTTGCTGTGCCAACAACATACCCTATCAGCTATCCATTTATGACAAAGAAAGGGGGAGCTGGTTTTGTCTACAAGGGCTAAAGCTTCAGCTGTAATGACAAGAAGAAGCCTATCTGCCAACATCACTTCAAATGTGATAATGTTGGCTGCCTAGCAAGGCTCACAACTTATGGGTTCACCAGATTTAAGGCCCTTACTGTTAACCACAACTGCACCAAGCCTTTTGACCCTCTCTATCAACTTATCCGCTGGTTTCTTTGCCAGGTGATCCCAACTACAAAGGATCAAACTGCAACTGAGGTTGTCAACAATGTGCTCCTCAATTTAAATGATACCCAACTAGCAACTGTTGGTGGCGCCTCACACTACAGAGATATTTTACTGATCAAAGATATGCTCTGAGCACTGAAGGCGTCAGTGCAAGCTCCATTGATCAATTGATCATTACTGAGGAGCAAAAACCCCTTGCCATGAAGATAGATTCCTCCTCCATGATGATGGTCAACATGCCCCAGAGCATATCATCTGCTTTGCAACAAGCCAGGATCTGCACAACCTCCTCAAGTGCAAGACATGGCTTGCAGATGGCACTTTCTCCACCTGCCCAAAGCTCTTTAGTCAGCTTTGGAATATCCATGGGTAGGTTGGAAATCTGGTTCTTTCCCTGGTCTTCTTTTTCCTCCCAAATAAGAAGCAGGAAACCTATGTCTGGGCACTCACAATTTTAAGGCCAAACTGGATGAAATCCTCCCAACAATTGAAGAGGAGCCCAAGGAGACTAGAGGGCGTAAGAAAAAATCCATCTCCCAAGAAGAAGACGCTCCCACCCCAACCAAGAAAAAGCCTGAAAGCCTTCCCTATCACAAATATCTGGTAGTGGATTTCAAACAGGCTCATGCAAATGCCTTTATTTGTGTCTTTAAGAGCTCCCCTCAGGGATGCTACTTTCACTTCAGGCAGGCACTCTGCCGCCGCCTCCAAAAGTGCTCTGACCTCCATGAGCTGGTCTACGCCAAAGGCACAAAAGAAGAAAAGGACATTTTTAATTGCTTTGCTTCTCTTGCCCTTGTGCAAAAGGAGGAGACCAATGCCTTTTATGATGCCCTCCTCCACCATCCCTATATCCAGGCCAACCAGGCAGCCTTTACGCCCTTTATTGAGTATTTTGAGAATCAATGGGTTGGCATCTTCCAAGGAGCACGCTGCATTAGAAAAGATGGTGAATCAATCACCTGGAACTGCTATAAGCAGGTCAAAGACAGGTTGATCAAGACCACCTTTTCCCTTGAAGGGTGGCATAGCCAGTTTGCCACAAGAGTCAGGGTCCAGAAGCCAAAGTTCAATAAGATCATGGTCCACCTCAAAACCCAACAAGCCATCTCTGCCCGCCTCTTCAAGACTGGCATGAAGACCAAGGGTGATCCCCCCAAGATGACTAAAGCAGTGAAAAATTACACTGAAATCAACAAGGTGGTCCTTGCCTACTATCCTAAGGATAAAAATCTTGAGCATCTCCAAGCTATCTCAGTTGTTCTTTCTATCAATGTTTGAGCTCTTTTTCTAATAAAAAATACTTTATATTCTCTCTTATTTCCTTTAATTTTATTATTATTTTAGTTTTATTTAGTATTTGGTACAATTGTATGCTTCTTTTAAAGTATAGTTTGTAGTTAAAATAGATGAAAATAGTTGTTTTAGGGATTATTTTAACTTTTGGGCTTTACGCAACTATGTTTCTACTATCACAACCCCATTTTTTATTGCAGGTTTGGAATCCTGAGGCTTTTTCAAAACCTAAAAATGTTTTTTGAATTTTTATTTTTGGAAATTTTTTGGGTAATTTTTGGAGTTCAAAAAATCTAAAATTTTAAACCCGTTTTTTCTTAGTCAAAATGCTGTAAATCAAAATGGTGTTTTTACTAGTAAATCAAGATAGCAGAAATTTTAGATGGTATTTTTTGAGATGCTGTTTTCAAAATGGCATGTCCTACTGTTTCATTGACCCCGCAGGCCATATACCAGAAGGTTTCTAAGGGGATCTTCTTTCTGAGAGTGAATAAAAGCCCATTTTGACCCCTATACATATTTCTGAGATACATTTTCCCTTACTAGAGAATGACAATCCCTTCCAGACGGTCCCTGGCTACAATCCAGGACACACTTTGGAGACTGGTGGACAGGAACCCCAAAGTGGTTCTTGCATAATATCCCAAGGATAAAAGGCTTGAGCATATTCAGGACATCTATGTTGCTCTTTTGATTAATGTTTAATCATTTTTCTCAATAAATACTTATTATGCTTATCTTTTCTTTCTTTTAATTTTAGCATTTTTGACTTTTCTTTAGTGTTTGTGACTGTTTATGCATCTTTTAAAGTATAGATCATACATTCAATAGATGAAAGTAGTTGCTTTGGGGTATATTTTGACTTTTGGGCTTTATACAACCTTGTTTCTTCTAATTGACCCCCTTTTCATTGCAAATTTGAAATTCTGGGGCTTTTTAAGCCTAAAATTGTCTTTTTAATTATTTTTGGTGTTTTTTATGTTTTTTGTTGTTCAAAAAACCTAAATTTTTAAAAAGCACTTTTCATAGTTGTGATGCCATATTTCAAAAAGGTGTATTTACTATAATTTTAAGATATCAAAAAAAATGAGATAGTGTATTTTGAGATGGTGTGTTGCATCAAGTTTATTTAGTCATTAATTTACATAGTAAATATATTTACACTAGAAGACAACAGAAACCATTTTTTGTAATTCTATGTATTTTTCACTGTATCTTGCTTATTTTCTCTTATAGTCTTAGTTGTTTGCTTCTATGTTGGGTCATTTTGCTCATCAACACCCCAAATCCCTATTAATAGAGTGCATGTTTTACACCAATACTTGGATTTTGTTTTAATATGAGTTATTTTTGTTTAGTGTCATAGCTTTGAAAACTACTGTATTTTCTTTATTTAAATTTATGATATTTGCATCATAGTGTAGGAACTTTGTGTTCCCTGATCTAAACATTGTAAATACAATAGAAAATAGGATAAGTGTGAGCTAAATTTTTTGATATCCTGATCTTCGTGTGTGATTTTTGTGTGTTGTGTGAACAATATGCACATCGTGTGTTTACTTTTATTCGCTTATTGAACCCTAAGTTTATAATAATGTAGATCACATTATGTGTTTGATGTTATATTTTGTTCTATCTTTGACTTTGGTTTTTTTAATCTTATTTTTGTTCACGCAACTCAACAGCTGTGAAAAGTACACTATAGTATTTTCTTTAGATGAGTGAAGTTTATGTTAGGCTGAATTAATTTTGTTCATATTTTGTGTGAAAACTACTGTATCATAATCTTTTTCAAAAAATATTACATCACATATTCTTACAGAGAGACAGTGATATATGTAGATATTTTATATATGTTAACCTTTTATTAATGGCTATGTAAAAAAGTGAGTGACAAATGTTTGATGCCCATTGATTTAAAAGGGTTGTCATTAACAAGTACTTAAAGCAATATAATAAACTGTACTCTTTTATACCACATCTATTAGCAGTTTAGAACATTTCCATAAAAACAATATAAGTTATGTGACAACTTAATATATATGATTTCCGAATCCAAACAAGATTTGTTCAAAAATTATATATATAATAAATATATCACCAAGCTGTTATAAAACCAAGAAAAGAAAAATCCAATCAAAAACAAAGTTACCTTGATTATCTGATTTAAAATTGATGATCACAAAGTTACTATTAGTTATTTTAATAAGCAATTTTATATAAAAACTTGATAATTGACTTTATAGTACAATATAAATTAAACATATATTTTTAGTTGTGAAGGCTAGCAATCAAAGAATCTTTAAAATACACATCTATAGATGGAAGTAGGGCATGTAAAACAAAATTGAACAGGATGAGATTCGAACTCATGCCTCCGAAGAGACCACGGCCTTAACGTGGCGCCTTAGACCGACTCGGCCACCTGTCCGATGTGACTTTTTCTCACTAAAAAACGGCCTGAATATATACCTATAATTTTGAAAAAACTGCTTTTGGATACTAAACACTCCTTTGAATTTACATAAACTAGCTATAAAATCTTATATTAATCATTTATATAAATTTTTGTCAAGACATGAGTAATAAAGAAGCTTTTAATTTTAGTATTCCTTCACAATTTTATCGAGTGATTATTATTTTGAAACAACTTGCTTTTATATGTGGTGATAAATTTGGATACATAATTGTTGTTATTCCCAAGGTTAGCTTACAACAATAAGATGAAGACTAAAGTATTATTAGGAAATGTGGCAGAGGGCCTAAACTTGACAGTGAATTTTGGAAGGAAGCTCTCTTGATAACTTCCATAGCATCAGTGTTCTTGATAAACAATACAACTGATTCCTTAATCAAATGTAGTTAGTTGTCTACCAGGGCCACCTCTCAGGTCTAGAAAGCCAGTGTGTTGAAACCAAGTTTCCACCCTCACCTGCCAACGTATCTTACAACACACAGGAAACACTTGATGAGATGCCTCATGACGTATCTAACAGCATGGATCAATCTGCCAACAATGTCAAATTGCAGGCACTATCTTCTAATTAGGAGCACTGCCAATTTGATACAGTGATCCCTTCACAAGTTATACAACAGCCCAAACCTTATATCAAACCTGCCACTGTGCCACCCCCTGTGGACTTGTGGCATCTCAATATGGTATATTCATTACAATATTTCTTAATAAACTACATCTTATTATTCTTGTCCTTTCTATTGGACTGTTGTCTTCCCCAATCAAATACTGAACTATCATTGGTGCATTTGCAACAGTGTTAGCAGCAGTAGGTTGAAAACCTACCTATAAGAAAATCCCCCAAGAAAGGACAGAGTACAGGCTGTATGACTACTCCCCACCAAGAAACCTTCCTGCCAATCCCCAAGGGGGACATCCCTGACGGGTATGTAGTCTATCAAGATCAACTGGTACTTCCAAGTATGTACAATTGACTCTGCCTTGGGCAGCACAATGCTAGTGTCACCCTGCCCCAGTCAGACCTGTCACAACGCATGCTCAACCTCCAGTTGGAAACCTTTGCAGGTGGTGTGGAAGGGGCTGACATTGTCAGTTGGCTCCACTCCACTGAAACTGCCTCTGTGTATGTCAGGCACTTGAGCCTATGTGGGTTGCCACTGCTTCAGGCCGCCTCACTGGACCTGCTGCAGTTTGATTTACCAACTGGGCCAGTCAAGAAATAGAAATCACCTGGATGTCATTCAGGGATGCCACAAAGTCCCGCTACAGCAAGACATTCTCGCCCATTGTGGTAGGGACTCCCTTCCTGGCTATCAAACAGACTGGGTCCATTCCTGAATATCTTGCCACCTGGCAGCAAGCTCTTGCTGTTGGTCCCAAAGCTATCACTGACAGAAATACAATGCTATTTACCCTCATTGTCAACGGAATGAAGCCCCAAATCTGTAAATGGGTTCCTGTAGGGAGCTGCACCTCTGTTGATGATTGCTACAAGGCCATTGTAGAAGCTAACAATCAAGCCTCCATGGAATTCCAAAGGTTCAATGATGCTTTCTCCTAACCTTGTCCTGCTCCTGGCAGCGCCTAAAACCAAGTAGGCTGCCTTTAATCTTGTCAGCAGAAAAATGGGGCCAAGCACCCCTGCAAGGGAGAACTTCAGTTGGCCCAGATCAAGGACTCAGGAAAAGCCTGGGGTTGTATATATGAGAGGTTCTACAACCCTGCTTGACCCATATTCTCAATATCTCCTTGCCAAGAATCCCTGTGACTACAGCGTATACAAAGTGGAGACCCTAGACATATTCTAAGTTCACAGTGACAACCCTGCCCTCCAAGCCAGTCATTCATCAAATAAAATCACCCACTTGGCCTACCTCTTTTGTTTCTGCGGGAATACCCTCAAACTTTTGGTAGACACTGGGGTCAATCACACCATGGTCAACAAGGAATTCACAGACTCCCAACAGCTAGACCAAGTACCCAGTTGCTTCAAGGCAGTGTGTATAGCCAACTCCTGTAGGGTGGCCATCACTCATGAGACAGTGGTAGGACACACCATTTTGAAAACAGCACTTCAAATTACAGCATCTCAAATTCAATTCAAGATGTTGTTTTTTGCTTTAGTGATTTTGAATCACAAAAAAATAAAATAATTAATAAAATAGTTAAAATTTACATATACTTTTATAATGCAGCATCTCAAATTTACACCATCTCAATTTTGTCACTTTGAGTCATATTAATTAAATCTTATTTTGCTAACTTTATTTACATATGAAATCACTTAGTGTGGGGCATGTTTACGCCATCTCAACTTTATGTCATTTTGAATCACACTATTTATCTTTAACTAAAATAAGCTTATTCCTGAACTAAAATAAAGCCTGTTGTATAGTGCCAGAAGATGTTCCTATAGTATTAATCTAAAACACTTATAATAAGAACAACCTAAATAGACGCCACTATGATAGTCCTTCTAGTGATTGTCATTGCTGGGTAAAAAACCAGTTTTGTTATATGTAATTTATAACTTTATTATACATGGATACATTGATAAGGGTTCTCTTAATAAAATATTTTAATAGTGATTTTAATATGAAAGGGGGTGATTACGTCATTTCAATTTATGTCACTTCAAATTCCACCAAGTTTCATATCACCCAATTGATTTGATGCATAAAATAGATAGGGGAAAATAAGGGGAAATTACATATGACGCCAGGCTACACTATATCAATTCCCCCACCGCAATTCTTGTTTTCCACTTTTTAAAAGTACTAGTTCACATCAAAAACAATATTAATAAAAAATGTAAGAAATTTCCTGAAACTTTGCAGATATATTTTTTGGCCTCCTTTGAAGAACTGGGTACTTTTTAACCCCAGTTGTATAAGCTAGTTTTTGTGAAATTCAAGTTTTAATCTTTGGCTTGGTTGAGGTAGCTTCACAGGAAATTTGTTAGTTTAATATAAAAATGGTCAAAAGCACTATGTTTTTGAGCTACAGCACCTCAATTATGTCACTTCAAAAACGCCATTTTGACTGCAATTTTTCAGTCAAAACTCAAAGTTTTGCCTACTTGCGTTACTATTTTTTTATTTTTATAGAACAACAAGCATTAAAATTTGATATTATATATTTAAAGACTTTTTTTACAAGAATATGTAAAAATATTGACTACTTTTATATTTGAAACATTCTCTTTTTTCTTTTTAAAAACAACCCCCAAATTGCTCATATTTTGATACTAATTCACTTTTGGATGCCTCCCAAGTCAATCAATAAAGCTGCGTCCAAGGCCAAAAAGGCCAATACTACCCCAAAGAAGCAGCCTTCTAAGGCCAAAGCTCACCCCAAGACCCCAACTCCATCACCTGAACCAGAGGGAAACAGTCCTACCCCTCCTCACTCTCCATTTGTTTACTCCCCTTCAGACCCCCAAGAGAAGTTATTCAGCTTCAACCGCCACTCTGATCCCACCTCAGAGCCTGAAGAGGAAGAGGAGAATAAGCCTGAGCCTGGTGCTTTTGTTGATGAGCCAATTGAGCTCTGGGATCTTAACACTGTGCACAATATCTGCAATTAAAATGGCACCTTTGCTGTGCCCACCACATACCCTGCCAGCTACCCAATTATGACCAAGAAGGGGGGTGTCAGCTTTGTATATAAAGGGTACAGCTTCAGCTGTAACAACAACAAGAAAACAATACACCAGCATCACTACAAATGTGATAACGTTGGGTGCCCAGCAAGGCTCACCACTTATGGGCTTACAAAATTCAAGGTGTTAACTGTAGGCCATGGCTGCGCCAAGCCTTTTGGCCCCCTGTGTCAACTGATCCGCTGGTTTCTTTGCTAGGTGATCCCAACCACCAAGAATCAAACTGCCACTGAGGTTGTCAATGATACCCTCCTCAATTTAAATGATACCCAACTTGCCACTGTTGGTGGCGCCTCAAAATTACAGGGATATCTCACTGATCAGAGATATGCTCTGAGCACTGAAGGCGTCAGTGCAAGCTCCATTGACCAATTGATCCTTACCAAGGAACAAAAACTATATTGCCATGCGGAGAGATTCCTTCTCCACAACGACAGTCAACATGCCCATGAGCAAATTATTTGCTTTGCTACCCCCCAGGATCTCCACAACCTTCTCAACTGCAAGACCTGGCTTGCAGATGACACTTTCTCCACCTGCCCAAAGCTATTTAGCCAGCTTTGGAACATTCACAGACAGGTGGGAAATATAGTTCTTCCCCTGGTCTTTTTCCCCTCCCAAATAAGAAACAGGAAACTTATGTCTGTGCACTCACAATTTTAAGGCCAAACTGGATGAAAGCCTCCCAACAATTGAAGAGAAGCCCAAGGAGACTAGAGGGTGCAAAAAGAAGGCCCCATCCCAGGAAGAGGAAGCCACTCCAACCAAAAAGCAGGCAGAAAGCATTTCATACCACAAATATCTGGTAGTGGATTTTAAACAGGCTCAGGCAAATGCCTTCATAAAAGATTTCAAGAGCTCCCCCCAGGAATGCTAATTTCAGTTTTGGCAGGCACTCTGTTGCCACCTTCAAAAATGCTCAGATCTGCATGAGCTTGTCAATGCAGAAGGCTTAAAAGAGGCCAAAGATGTCTTCAATTGCTTTGCTGCCCTTGCCTCAGTAAGAAAGGAGGAGACAAATGCCTTTTAAAACGCCCTCCTTCATCATCCATATATCATAGCCAACCAGGCAGCCTTTGCGCCCTTCATTGAGTATTTTGAAACTCAATGTGTTGGTATCTTCTAAGAAGCACTCCATATCAGAAAAGGTGATGATTCAATCCAGTGAAACTTCTTTAAGCAGGTCAAAGACGGTCTCATCAAGACCATCTCTTCCCTTGAAGGGTGGTATAGCCAGTTTGCAACTAGGGTCAGGGTCAAGAAGCCCAAATTTAACAAGATTTTTATCCACCTCAAAACCCAGCAGGCCATCTCTGCCAGCCTCTTCAAGACTGGGATAAAGAATAAGGACAACCCCTAAGTAGACCAGGGCAGTGAAAAAATATACTGAAATCAGCAAGGTGGTTCTTGCATAATATCCCAAGGATAAAAAGCTTGAGCATATTCAGGCCATCTATGTTACTCTTTTGATTAATGTTTAATCATTTTTCTCAATATATACTTATTATGCTTATCTCTTCTTTCTTTTAATTTTAGCATTTTTGACTTTTCTTTAGTGTTTGTGACTGTTTATGCATCTTTTAAAGTATAGATCATAGTTATAATAGATGGAAATGGTTGTTTTTGTATATATTTTGACTTTTGGGCTTTACACAGCCTTTTGTGCTACTAATCAACCCCATTTTTATTGCAGATTTGGAATACTGAGACTTTTTTAAGCCTAGAAATGTTTTTTAAATTTTATTTTTGAGATTCTTTTGGGTTTTTTTGGAGTTCAAAAAATCTAAAACTTTAAAATCTGTTTTTCTTGGTTGCAATGCCATAAATTAAAATGGCGTTTTTACTATAAAATTGAAATAGCTAAAATAGGATGACATATTTAAAGATAGCATTTTTTAAGACACCATTTTCAAAATGGTATGACCTACCAAGACAGTACCCTTATCTGTAAGAATGAGGAACATCCAAGTTAAGCTCTCTGGGCCAATTATGGAGGGGCTCAGCCACAATGCCATCACTGGCCTTAACTGGCTCCAACATTATTGACCATATATTTACTGAGACACCTCTGTCATCACACTCAACCAGAATGGGGTAGGCTTTTAGATCTACCCCATCAAAATGAACAAGTTGCTTTATGACACCGTGTTTGTCTGCCTAACAGAAACTGGCTCCTACAACTTCAAGGGGGGAAAGCTGGACTTTAACCAGTGTTGAGTGGAAGTTATTTGCTCTGAATCCACAACACCTCTCTCAGACATACCATAACATCCAGCACTAGTATCACTTCTTGAGGAGTACAAGGACGTATTCAGTAAAAAGCTAGATCAACTGCCCCCTCCAAGAGAAATACAACATGCTGTCCAGTTACAAGGGTTGCTGCCCAAGGCACGGTACCTCTATTGTTTGACGCCCAAGAAGGTAAAAACTCTTTGTCAACACCTTGTGGACACACTTGACAAGGGCTTCATCTTCCCCTCCCTCTCACCATATGGGGCTTCAATCTTCTTCATAGCCAAGAAAGACATGTCCCTCCACCTTTTAACCAACTATCACACACTAAACAAGGTTCCAGTCAAGAACAAGTACCCCTTGCTGCTAATTAACATCCTGGTTGATATAATTGCAGGTGCAAAGATCTTCAGTAAGTTTGATCTCACCACAGGGTACAACCAGATCCACATTGAGCCTGGGGACGAGGCAAAAACTGCCTTTTGCACGCGCTACAGGTTGTTTGAGCGTTGAGTCATGAACTTCAGAATGACCAACACTCCCTCTACCTTTTCCATGTTAACAAATAAAGCCTTTGAAGACCTGATTGGAAAGTGTGTTGTTGTGTATCTTGAAAACATTATTGTCTTCAGTCAAGACCAAACATCACATCTCCAACACCTTTGTGCTGTACTCAACACCCTTTGTAAACATCAGTTAAAGGCCAAGCCTTCTAAATGTGAATTTCTCCGGTCAGAGCTTCTATTTTTGGGGCACAACATCTCAGCCCAAGGAATAAAGCCCAACCCTGCCAAGATTAAGGAAATCATGAGCATGCCACCCCTCACCAATGTGGGTCAGATGCATACATTCTTGGGCATGGTTGCCTATTTGCAGAAGTTTATCCTCAACTGCAGAGAACTAATTGCACCTCTCACTGAACTTTTAAACACTAAAAAGCGCTTCCACTGGGCACCTTCCAGAGACCAGGCCTTCAAGATGTTGAAACAGAGGCTTACAACCGCACCTGTACTACAATTCCCCAATCAGAATTGCCAGTATGAAATCAAAACTGACACCTCTGACAGGCCATAGGGGGTGTGCTAAGGATGAAAAATAATAAGGTATCTTCCTTTCTGTGGCCTACAAATCCAGGAAAATCACTGAATCAGAGCAGCGCTAACACATATATGATAAGAAGTTAGCGCTCATTGTGCACTGCATCAAGAAATGGTGTTGCTACCTGGAAAGAGCCATATTTCCATCCTGTGTTCTAACAGACCACAAATATCTTCAGTTTTTTAATAAAAAGTCACAATTTGACCCAACATCAGGCAGGATGAGTCAAATGTCTGTCCCTGTACCAGTTGCGTATCAAATACAAATCTGGAAAAGAGCTGGTCACAGATGACACTCTCTCCAGACTCTATGTAGCGTCCATCACTGAGGATGCCGGCTTGGATCCAGACTGGCCCATGATTTACCTACGTCCTGAGGCTACCTGTTACAAAGGCCTCAATTTGGTGACTATTTCCAAACTGAAGGAAATCAAAAGCCAGTTCACCACTGACACTGGCAATGTCTGCTTCCAGGCAGAAACAGGTGAAAAGACGCCTTACATTCCCACTACACAACAAGGAGACATAATCCTACACTAACACCACACATTGGGTCATATCAGAGGTTGTAACCTCTTCAAAATTGTCATGGCCTGGGTGACTCCCAGGGGAATCTTTGGTTGAGGGGAAGGGTTGAGCCTGGAAGGCCCAGTAGATGACAGGGACCATCCACATCACATAATTGGCAGCAGTAGCCCAAGGACGTCACACTCCCATGTGGGTTATCACTTTCTCAGTGAGCCCCAGTATGGTCAAATAGGCAAACCCAAGCTTACTGTAGTCATATGATGAAGCAGAAGGAATGAGAGGAAGTTCTCCTGTGGCAGCGCTCATGGTCAGGCTTGGCTGGGCAAGTTGTTGGAGCAGAGGAACACCAGGAAAGGAGGGGCGCAGTGCAGGAGCAGGATTTATTTCTTGGTCCAGCACTCTAGGAGATGGGGTAAAGGCTGGCGGTGGTTGGAGGCAGCTATAAGTTGCTCTGTTTCCCAGCGCTGGCGTTGGTACTGGAGGTACTCTCTGTTTCAAAGCACCAGCAGTATAAAGTTTGTAATAATGTAATAAGCCCCTGCAAAGTATAAATGCTCAGTGTGCATTAACTAACAAAGTTTATTAGATGAAGATGTCAACAAAGAAAGGGGATGTCAGTGTTCCCAGCTATATTCTGCTGGGAAACTGCAATTGGACTTACTGGCAACTTCTTATTGGTTGTCAATGGGTTATTCTCAAGCTGGGCCCCATTGGTGACTCCTGATTTGTCAGTTAGATGGATTCTTTCATTATTTTTGCCCTGGGGAAGCTGGTAGGGGAATTTTGGGCCATTTGGCAACCCAAGTCCCCAATTCTGGGTTTCAGAGGGTGTGGGCCAATTAAAATCTTTTTTGCTTGTCTTTAGGACGGTTTCCAATTGCCCTCAGGCTTGGCCTTGACCAGGGTTCAATTCCCCACTTGGAATTAAAGTTTTCTTTGGGTAAATCTGCGTAATTGACGACATAATTGATTGGTTGCGCAATCTATCAATTTCAGGTGTTGAACCTATGTAACATAGGGTTTTGTTTGGCCCATTCTGGGCCCTGACAAAAATCATGAAGCACAAGGTCTGGTGGCCCCACATGCGCCAGGACATCCTGGTTCTCCTTGAGATGTTTGTCCTATGTGAAAAGAACACATCCAAGCCTGCTCTGCCCAAATCCACCCTACCCATCAAAGCCATGGAACCCTTTGAATAGTGGGCTCTTGACATTGTTGGCCCCTTACCAGAGGAAAAGCTGGGCAAGAAATATATCATCACAGCAATCAACTATTTTACTTGCTGGCCTGTAGCGTGGGCAACTACCAACCATACAATCACCACCATTACCTAGTTCATTGGTAAGGAGATTGTGGCACGCTTTGGACGACCCAAGCGTCTCATTACTGACGGGGGGCCAGAGCTTGTAAGAAACATCATGAAGGAATACTGTGCCAAGAACGCCCTCTAACAAGTAGTTGCCACCCCATACCATTCTTAAGCCAACAGACATGTAGAAAGCCTGAATGATTCCCTGGTACAATCAATTGCCAAGCTCTCCCAGGAGCATACAAACACTGCCTGGACTGAACACCTACCCACTTTACTACTCATATTACATTCTAGGATCAATCAGGGTACAGGCTTCAGCCCCAATACCTTGGCTTTTGGGACCCCTGATATTCTGACAGGGGTGGAATAGGGGAAGCTACAGTCCACAGTTCCTGCAAAACCTCTCCTTGTAACTACCTCCTCCCTGAGTCAATGACAAGCCAAGGCCCACAACATCAAACATGAACAGATAAATTGGGACTAGGAACCTCAAAGCAAGGTATGCTGTAGGTGATCCTGTCTACGCCCTCAATCCTCACTCTGCCAAATTAGAACCCAATCATTTTGGACCCTTCAAGGTGGCTGCTGTCTACAACAATCATACCTACCAGCTTGAAGATGCCCAAGGAAACACCAAAACACTCCACCATGACCACTTGTGCCCCTTTCACACCATCCTCACACAAAGACTCTTTGTGCGCACCTTCCCAAATCTCCCACAAGTTCTAATCCTGGTACCTGACAATAAACAGGGGGCAAGAAGGGTGTTTCAACCAATATTTTCCTCTTGCCTGCCAACTTATCTCACAATACACAGGGGCGCTCAATGAGTCACCCAATGAAGTATCTAACAGAATAGATCAGCCTGAAGGTAAGGTTAAATTTCAGGCACTATATCCTAATTAGGAGTGTTGCCAATTTGACTTTGCTGATCCCCGTGCAAGTTATTTCTTGGCTCTAAACCTTACATGGAACCCGCAACTGTGCCACCCCCTGGTGGCCTTGTAGGTTTCCCCATATAGTATATTAGTCACAATATCAATTAATAAACCTTATCATATTCTACTCATTCTTGTTCTTTCTATTGGACTGTTGTCTTCCCCAATCAAATACTGAACTATTATTGGTTCAGTTGCAACAAAGACAAAATTTTTAACTTTTAAATTCCTAATGTAGATAATTCAACTAAATTAAGACAAAATTCACCACAAGAGTTTGGAATGCATAAATCAGAAATGCAGGATTCTAATGTATGATTTGATATTTTCTTAAGTCTAAAAAATCATAGACAACATGAAGCAATTACAAATATGAAGTTGCAGGATTGTCAAATCTAAGAACCAAATTTAAAATCATAATTGAGGTGAATTTGAAATAAATTTAATTTATGGGCATCTCAAACAGGAAGTCAAAGGATATATTGTGGATTCATGCCAATTCTTTTAGGAATCATTGTCATTCTTGAATAATCACCCAATTCCATTCTAGGACAGCTAAAATTTATATGCCTACTGTTGAGTATATACTTCTGGGAAGTATATAAAGCAAAATAAAGGGGGAAATTAAGAAGAGACATATACTTTATTGGTATGAGTTTAGAGTATTATATAGTATCACAAGAAGCCACATAGTGTCCATGTAAATCATGGAAGTCATGAGGCTTGTCTAGGTAGTGTTAATCTTAGTATTTGGAATGTTTGATCCCTGTAAAATATTGTTTTGTGACAAAAGATTTGCCAAATTATTTGATAGATTGGTCAATTCTCAGGGAATCAATTTCCAAAGAAGAAGTAATCATAGATGTTGCCATATTTAGTTTATTTTATATTAGTTAATTATGTTGAAATTTGGTATACACTGGCAGATTCAACAGAAGAATTAAGAGGCAGGGGCACACAATCACTATATGCCTTTGAATGTGAAGATTCAAAGACATTGACCAACTTGATTTGCAATTATTAACTTTATTGGGTCCTATACAAGTAGGTAAAAACTCTGCCCCTTGGCGTTTACTGCCAACACTTTATATAGGGGTATTCTCATATTATTAATCACCAGTCACTGGCAATGTCTTCTAGGACATTCCAGACACTGTAGAGTCTTGGTTAGATTGGCAGAAAAAGGGACAACCTTCTGTTTTAGGGCACAATCCCACAATGCCTAGCACAAGGACACCCTCTGCTAGCACATTAATCAGTGATCCTTTTTAAGATATACACTCACTTCCATATCTAGTTTAACAAGGAGTCAAATTGGTCATTTGAATCAGCCCTGGTGCCTCAGCGTTATTTCCTCTCAAAGCTGGCACCTCAGGGCTGATGTTAATTATTGCGGCGCTCTGGCACTTGCAAATAATTGTGTTGGTGTCCTGGCGCTTCAGTGTTAATTATTGCGGCGCTCTGGCGCTCACAATTAATTGTGTTGGTGTTCCAGCGCTTTGGTGTAAATTACTGCGGCGCTCTGGCGCTTGCAAATAATTGTGCTGGTATCCCAGCGCTTGATGTAAACTAGAGCGGCACTCTGGCGCCAAGAATAATTAATGCTGGCGCCGTGGCGCTTATTATTTAAGGTGGCAGTGGCGTGGCGTGATTAATCCTTGGCAAAGTCGCCATGGGCCACTAATTATGCATTTAATTATATGATAAGTTGACACTAATTTCCAAAAGGGTAATTGATTGGCCCTGGTTGATTGCCAATAGCTGCCTAATGAATTAAGCTTTCCACAATCCCTGTTCAACGATTCTTCACATATCCCCCCACTTGACCAGGGCTACTATTCATTCTATTCCTCATGAGTGCCCATAATAGTAGCCAAACTTCCTTGCACCAAGTCTACTAAGGCCTCATGGCTGGTATGACGGACAAAGATTGTAAAGCGTTTATGTGCATGCCACACTCTTCTTGGGTCCATTTCCTGAATCAGCTACTTCCCGCTAACAGTTGTCAGTTGCAGGCCCAGGACTGCAAAACCACAGTGGCAGGGTCAGAGCATGGCACTGTCACACATATTGAAGGGGAAGAGTAGGTTGACTCTATTTTTGCGGAGACTGAGGCGCCCCTAATCCGGCTTCCTTGACTTGGCTTTGAGGATCTACAAGATTAGTCCAATGATATTGTCCTTGAAACTGCTTCCTCACCGCTTGCAACACCCTCCATGTTACTTTGCGCTTGTTGCAACTCTGAAGAGCTGCCCTCTGCCTATCCTGCCATCATCAATTGATTCAGGATAAGCCATCACAAAGAGACGTTATGCATGTATGTCCAGGCGTTGTTTGCCAAAGACAACACTGTGACGCCAATCCGCTTGGGAGCTTGTTACCACGGTAGTTACAATGTGGAGCAACTAATTGGAAAGGTTGACCTCTGTCTGCACGCCACGGCCAGAGACACCAGTGGCTTTTCTTTGCAGCATATTTATACCATCACTCAGCACAATCAATATGTTTGTGAGGCTGCTTGCATCTGGGCATTGGAACAGTCTGCCAATCCTGAGCTTCCCCGCACTCTTGGGCTGGACCTTCAGGCTAACACACCCCATTGTTTCTCCTTGGACTTGTGTTTATTTGTACATGCAGTGAAAGATAACAACCTGCAGCTGTATCTTTCCTTGGCTGCGTCTGTCACCCACTTCATGTGGTATCCTCCCAAGGCGTGTTCTTCTGGCGCTGTGAGTTTTGCAGGGCGTTGTTTGAACACTTCTGCAGGCTAGCCTATCAGTCAAAGGTATCCTTGCCAGCATGCTACTCCTACATGGAGAATGTACTGCTTGATTGCCTTACTATAGGCTCTGCCTTCTCTGCTTGTGGTGGGTGGGGACGTCTGGTTAACAAGGGTAATCTTTGTTTGCCTCTGTGCAGTTTGACCGGTATGTCCCAAAATTCTCAATTGGCTTGATGCCAAATATTGGTGGCTCTTGCCTTTGTCTGTAACCAAATGGATAATGATGAATACAAATTGGTAGCTCCTCTGGTTCCTCTCTCAACATTGAAACACCCTTGTTCCACTCCAAGTTGTCATTACATTCCCCATCTTCCTGCAGACAGCGCTCCTTCTACAGGTACCTCTAGCAAGAATCCAGGCAATCAGTCCCTTTCTTCTGGCTTGTGAAGTTGTTCTCCTGAATAACCAGCCAATAAAGCCTTGCTTCCTTATTTTGCCTTTATAGTTATACTTTATTCTTTTTGTTTTGTTTGTATTGGTTCTTCTTTTTACTCTCTCATATACTTAGGTCTTGTAGTTGTATCATTTTATTCTTTAGTAGGGGGGTTCTTTACAAACTTCCTCAGGAACTTTGTGTGTACCCGGTTAATCATCTGTCTGTCCTTAGCCTCTTTAATAGTATAGGCGTCTGTGGACGTCCAGGAGATGATTTTAAATGGGCCTATCCATAGGGTGGCCAGTTTGTGCGCTCTGTCAAATCCATGTGTGTTATGGAAGAGCATCCAGTTGCCTACTTGGAACTCTTGGAGAGGGGCCCGTCAGATGTTAACTTTTTCCTGACTCCTTATCTTCTTGGCCAATGCATTAGAATAGGCTTCTGACTGTAATTGAATTAATGTGCGGGCCAGCCTTTGCTGGTACACATGGGTTGAATGGGTGTCTTCTTCCCCAACGCAGGAGTATAGGATGGGGGTAGCAAAGGGTGCCTGCCATGTAAGAGTTGAAATGGCAATTTCCCTGTAGAGTAGTGAATGGCAATATTGTAGGCAAAGATAGCTGGCGGCAGGAACATGTTCCACTCAGCGGGGCAGCTAGCAGCCAATTTCCTCAAGATGCCTATTAAGGTCCCATTAACTCTCTCTACCATTCCATTTGACTCAGGGTGGTAGGGTGTTGAAAATAATCCTCAGATTCCCATAAGTTCATTGATCTTGGTCACCACGTGGGAAGTAAAGTTGGTGCCATTGTCAGTGAGGATAACTTGGGGGCAACCATGACATAATATGATATGTTCAAGTAGGAATTTTGCAGTAGTGTTATCACCTAATTTGTGCACTGTCTTTGCCTCCACCCATTTGGTCAAGTGGTCTATTGAAACAATGATGTACTTGGTGCAATAGTTGCTGACTGGTAAGGGTCCTACAATATCAATTGAGACAGTGTACCACACAAAGTTAGGCCAAGCTAAGTGGTAGGTTGTTGTCTTCTTGAACGGGTTTCCCCCTTGGCATTCTTTACAGCAGCTCAGTGTTTCTTGTACTTCAAAAGCCATGGCTTCCCAAAAGTATGTGGTTTTTAGTTGTGCTAGTTTATTTGGGAAAGCACCATGCCATATTGCCTTATGGGTGCAAACTATTAGATCAGCCTGTTCTGATGGTCTGGGCATTATTCTTATTCCTTCTAGGGTGTGTTTCAATATACACCTGTTCTTGATTTCAGTGTCTTTCAGCAGCCTATCTAGGGTGCGTTGGACTTCTACAGGCTTGTCCTGGTAGTTGCCTGCCAAAATTTTATCATAAAGCAGGTCAGAGACATCAGCCAGGTGGGCTACTGTTGGTAGCTGAGACAATACATCTGTGTTCTAATGTTTGACTCCTGTTCTGTGTGATATTTTAAAGTCTTAGGCCTGAAGCTTTAGCGCCCATTGTGCTAGACGTCCTTTGGGTTCTTTTAAGTCCTGAAGCCAGCGTAATGATACATGATCTGTGATTACTTTGAAGTGAATGCCATGTAGGTATACACTAAACTGTTTGTATGAATATATTACTGCCAGACATTCCTGTCTGGTCACAGTGTAGTTGCGCTCATGGACGTTCAGGGTTCTGCTGAAGTAGGCTACAGGGTGTTCTTTGCCATTGGAGTTCACCTGGGAAAGCACATCACCCACAGCAGTCAGTGAAGCATCCATTTGAACAATGAATTTGCAGCTGAAGTCTGGATATTGCAGGATTGGTTTTTTCATGAGGCTCAAGCGTAGGGTGTCAAAGGCTTGTTGAAAGGCTGGGATTCAGTCAAATTGCACATCACTCTTCAGCAAATGGAAGAGGGCCTCCCCCTTCCTTGAGAAGTCTTTACTGAAGCACTAATAATAGCCAATAATGCCCAGGAAAACTTGGAAATCTTGTTTATTAGATGGCACCTTCATTTTCTCTATGGCCTTGACTTTGGCTGGCTGAGGCTGTAATACTTTGGCGTCAATCACAAAGCCAAGGTATTCAAGCTAATCCTTAAAGAAGTCACACTTCCTGGGTCTGACCTTAAGGTTAGCAGCTTCTAGGCGCCAGAAAACCTCCTCAAGGTGCTGAAGGTGATCAGAGAATGTTTGTGAAAAGACATTGATGTTGTCCAGGTAGACTAAAACACATATCAGCTTGAGGTCATGGAGCATGTTGTTCATGGCACGTTGGAATGTGGCAGGTGCATTGTACAGTCCTTGTGGAATACAAGTAGGTTGAAAGAAACCTTGACTGGTGATGATGGCGCATTTCTCCTGCTCCTTGGGAGGCAATTCAATCTGCCAATATCCAGATATTAGATCCTTTGCAGAGATGAACTTAGTGCCTCCCAGGCAGTCAAGCACATCATTAATACGCAGAAGAGGATATGAGTCCTTCTTAGTGATGTTATTAAGCTTACAATAGTCAATGAGAACACAGTTGCTCCCATCTTTCTTCTTGACTATGAGAACTGGGGGCAACCACAGACTCTTGGAGGGAACAAGTAGACCTAGTTGGACCAGCTTCCCAATTTCCTCATCTATCATGGCGTCAGAAGCACAAGAACGTTGTATGAGACAGAGACGTATAGGGCATTCCTTGCCTGTGTTGATGTGGTGGAGTGTGTTGTGTGCACACCCCAGGTTGAAGTCATCCTTGGCAAATATATCCTTGTATTTCTCAAATAGGGCAAGGGCTGCATCCTGTTGAGCAACAGTGAGTCCTTGCAGTTGCTCTCATGGAATGATTGTGCATACAGCAGGCAGTATTGCTTCTTCTGAAGGGAGGCCAAACTCATCCAGGGTGCCAAAATTGCGTATCTCTGTCACCTCTTCTAATGGTAATAGATGTAGGTACGCCACTAATTGATGGTGTTTTACCTCAACAGGAGAGTGATTGAGGTTAGCAAGCAATACCTTTATGGGCCCATGATTAGGGAGCACAATTCCAGGCGCAACCAGGGGCTCTAGCCTAGAGAAATTATGGGGGTTTCTATTTCCCTGTAAAGCCCTTGAGGGATTTGTAAATCTAATCCAATATCCATTATCACCTGATGGCCATCTGGGATAGTATAAGAAGAGTTGGCAAGCAATGGCAGACCCTTATATTCCTCAACTTGGGTGGAAAGATGTTTAGCCCAACGTCTCAATTTACGGTATTTGACTGGGACAACACCATTGCAATATGCAAGGTTAAAGTAGGGGGTGGTTTGGCTGCCCATCTCTGGGTTTGAGCAGTTGTAATACAGAGGGATTGCCTGCCCCAAGATTTTGAGAACAGCATTCTTGAGGTCATTCTTTACTCCATACTGTTGCATAAATGAAGTTCCAATCAGGATATTGTAGTTTTTATTAGGAAGTACTATAGCTGGGGCAGAGACCGCCAGAGAGTCAAAGCGTAAAGGGAGTGCGCTGTACGCTCCTTGGGCAGTGGTACAGTCTAGTCCAGCTCTACCATACTGTTTCTTGTGATCAATATCTGGAGCAATCCCCATTTACCATACTAACTTGGAGGAAACTATATTTATAGGGACCCCAGTGTCAATAATAGCTTGCAACTTGAGTTTATTCACAAAAATATCAGCATAAGTGCACTCAGAATAAGAAGAACCAATATTGTTTACTAAGTGGATGTCTAAATTGTTGGCAGTGGAGAAGAATTTGACAATACTGTCACATAGTTATGGGTGGTGATCCTTCATTGTTTTTATGGGGATAGCCACATTGATGCCCCTAAGGGGGTGGCATCACCTGAGCTTTGGGGTTCTGTATCAGGCGCGTTGTCTAATAACTGGCAAGCATAAGGCTTGGACACTTCCTTAGTGGCCTCTTGAGAGGCCTAAACCTGGGAGCAGTTCTGTACCATATGCACATTGTCAATGAGAACCTGGTGTCAGGCATAAAGAGTAGGTCAGGTAGAACGTTTGTGGATTGCGTGGATGTAGAGAGCTCCTCCTCTACTCCACGCTGACTTTTCCCTGTACTTCAGGTTCCAAGGGGGAAGCAAGTGAATAACCATTTTTGAGTTGCAACTAGAGGCATAATGGCCCTTCTGGTTGCAGCAGTGACAGACTACCTTGGTGATATCAGGTTTTGGCGGGGACTTGTTGTTGTTGGTGGGAGCCTCTGAGAGCCCTGGATAGTTGGAGACTGGGTGGGGCTTTGATCCAGTGTTGGGGGGGTCCAAAGGTGTCACCACACTGGCACAAGTAACGTACTATGCCATCCAAGGTGCAGTTGTCTTGGAAGGCTACCATGAGAGTTTAGTACAAGGCTTTGTAGGGCTTTACTGCTGCGCGTAAAGCTATATGGGCGTCATGCACAGTCAGGGACCCTGAGCTGGTGAGGATCTGTGCCTCAAGATAGAAACAGTTGGCAAAGTCAGCGGTCATCTTTTCTTTTCTGAAGCTAATCACCAAGAACTCATTCTTCCTTTTGGTAACCTGGGCAATGCTACCAAATTTGTATAACAGCACATTTTTTGCTGCTGCATACAACCAATTGTGTTTGGGCATGTGCAGGATGATTAGATCAGTACTGGCTGTGTCTAATTGATTGAGTAGTGTGGTAGCCTTGTCCTGGTTGTTGGCCCCATACATAGACATCTCAAAAAGATGGATGAAGGTGTGTACATTGCCCTTAGGATCAAACTTGGGCAAGTTCATTGGCTTGAATTGTGTAGGGGTTTTGGCTTGGGGACAACAGCAAGGGGGAGACTCTTTGCGGCAGCTTCAGTCAAAGAAGTTGATACAAGAGCTCCCGGCTGGGCCAGTCTCCCTGGGTGCTTGTGGGGTATCAACAGGCGTGGGGGTACAGCAAAGACTTGCGGGAGGCTTCAGCGGCCTGAAGAGGATGAGGAAGCCCCACTGTCATATACTGAACTGGAGGTGGGTTGTAGTGTGGCGCTTTCTCTAGAAGGCATAGCGGAAAGACCAGGCCCTCCCAAGTCTTGGCCAGTGCAGCAGCATCTGGAATCCACCAACTTGGCCCAAGCATCTGCTATTTCTATCTCTGCATTTTGGAGGGAAGAACAAAGGCGCTCAATCAACCTGGCACACTGGACCATTCCTTTGCAAAAGTCTTCTATGATAGCACGCTGGGAGGCAGAGCGCTTGTCATGTCCCTTCAGTTTAGTTTATAATTCCTCAAGCTTGGCCTTGAGGGAGGCAATACTATGCTCTCCTTTGTCACGTACCTGCTTCATTTCCCGGAACATCTTGTTATTTGTGGCTGCAATATCCTCTACTTGTTGCTGTACTTCATTAAGTTCAGAGCGGCCATGACCCTCAGTGGTTGAGTCATTGATGAATTGTGATGAGAATTCCTGGCGTAGCTAGGAGACCTCTTCTCAAATGGTTTCCTTGATATGGTTGTCATATTGGATGAAGTTGTCTCAAAGTACCAGAACCTTGGCCTTGGCGGTATTAGCAATGTTGCTGGACTCCTTGCTCTCTTGCCACGCAAGGCGTTGTACCTCATCAATATTATCTTTATTGTTGGCAGCCTTCTTGTCCAGGTTGTGCAGGCAACTACCCTGTTGCTCCAAGGAGGCGCCATGTTTAATGAGAAGGTTGTTCACGCTGCTCTTGGTTACATTGTCTCCTACAATATATTGTTCAATGGCTATAGCATGGCAGGTGACGTCCTGGGCTCAGGCAGCTCCCAGTCTGAGATTTTTCAGGGTTGACTCTATTACATGGACTAAGCAATTGTTTAGCTGGTGGGTGAGGTCCTCTAGCTGACAAGCCAGAGTGGCTTGATTGTCCTTGTTGGCTTGGGTGTAAGCTCAAATTTCCTCAAATACAGAGTCCAATTGTTGTACTAACCAATCCTGGTACTAATGCTGGCGCTCCACATACATAACCAAGTCTTGAAGCTTCAGGTGGTGTTGGGCTTGAACTCCCAGTAACTGGTGTAACACAGGGTGAACAAATCCTTGCAGGTATTCAGTTGCCTTCTTGAGGGTGGGAAAGCCTTCAAGGTCTCCTTCATCAGTTGCCAGGTAACTACAAAATATAGCAATAAGGTGTTGAGCTTTGGGGTGTTGATGAAAGAGGGACAGCTGGATGTTTGTAGGTTCCTGGCTAAGTTGATATCCAAGGAAGAGTCCAGAGGCCACCAATGCCAGGTCTTGGCAATTGACCTGGGTGAGATGTGCAAGCGGTACCACAGGAACCTCTGTGTAATGACAGGAAAGAAGTACAGGTAAGTCTTCTACATTGATTACATCCTCTTGTTGTTGGAAAAGCTGGTCTCTCTCAACATTGCTGGTTTCCATTACTAAGTAACGTTCCCCAAATCCAGTTAGGTCTTTGGGGATGGAAAAAGGTGTGTCAGACTCAGAGGGCAAGAGTTGGTCAGAGTGTGTGGTGCCCCTGTAGTGAGCACCACTTGTTGAAAATTGGCGTACACTGGCAGATTCAACAGAAGAATTAAGAGGCAGGGGCACACACTCACTATATGCCTTTGAATGTGAAGATTAAAAGACAATGACCAACTTGATTTGCAATTATTAACTTTATTGGGTCCTATACAAGTAGGTAAAAACTCTTCCCCTTGGCGTTTACTGCCAACACTTTATATAGGGGTATTCTCATATTATTAATCACCATTCACTGGCAATGTTTTCTAGGACATTCCAGCGCACTGTAGAGTCTTGGTTAGATTGGCAGAAAAAGGGACAACCTTCTATTTTAGGGCACAATCCCACAATGCCTAGCACAAGGACACCCTCTGCTAGCACATTAATCAGTGATCCTTTAAGATATACACTCACTTCCATATCTAGTTTAACAAGGAGTCAAATTGGTCATTTGAATCAGCCCTGGTGCCTCAGCGTTATTTCCTCTCAAAGCTGGCGCCTCAGGGCTTGATGTTAATTATTGCGGCACTCTGGCACTCACAAATAATTGTGTTGACATCCTAGCGCTTTGGTGTAAATTATTGTGGCGCTCTGGTGCTTAAAAATAATTGTGCTGGCGTCCTGGTGCTTGATGTAAACTAGAGCAGCGCTCTGGCGCCAAGAATAATTAATGCTGGCGCTGTGGCGCTTATTATTTAAGGTGGCGGCGGCATGGCGTGATTAATCATTGGCAACAACTTCATAGCCACTAATCATGCATTTAATTATATGATAAGTTGACACTAATTTACAAAAGGGTAATTGATTGGCCCTGGTTGATTGCCAATAGCCGCCTAATGAATTAAGCTTTCCACAATCCCTGGTCAATAATTCTTCACAAATTATATGCTTATTATGTTTAGAAAAGCTGTCTGTAATTCAAATTCAAAGACTCAATGATAAAATTTAAGCAAACTGGACTCATATTTAATAGCAACTTTTGTGACATAAAGGGTCATTCAAAGAGCTTTTGACACCTGAGCGCTAATTAATATGATTGGCTGGTTTCCCTCCATTTTTTGACATTGTGGCTGTGCAATATTTTTGTGTACTGGTGATATCCCAGTTGCTGATTAAGCACTAGTCCACAAACAACTTGTTACAGAAGTAATGGCACACTGTCAGGGATCATATCCCTGACTACCTCAATGTAGTCAATAATGATAATCACATAATGGAAATAGACAGCCAGACGTTGTAATTTACTAAGGAATATTTACCTAGATTTCAGCACAGGGATCAACCCTGTAACCTTAAGGAAGACATTGACATTAGTGTTAGAAGTGAATTTAAAGTTGCATCACCTATTTATATTCACCTTAATCAATAAAGTTACGCCCTGGACTTCAAACTGATTAAAGGGATCAGAATATTCAATAACTTAACATCAAACATCTGATTGGCTTTAGTGGCAGCTGTTAACACTCTTCATAACAAAACTAGTGCTTATTAAGCCACTTCCAGGTTTCTCTGGTTCATTAATCAGCGGGTTTGACTACTGCTTGCTTCATCTTTGGTGTCACTATCTATGGTTCCTGCCTCTCTACTATCATATATTTCATTTTATTTTTGGCCATCACATTTAAACTCTCTTATTATATACCCTCTTAAATTCAAAAAACCTATGAAATTCTGGGTTTTTATTCCTCTTCTATTTTAAAGCCTCTTAAATGTTTGATAGTGTAATATCAGTATTTAAGAAAGCTTATTTCCACTATTCCAATTGTTCTAGCAATAAATCTCATCTTTTTATAAGAAATGCTCTTTTCTGTTCATAAGAACTAGTTTTTCTAACTCCCACTTAGCACCATGAAGAATATACCTTCCTGTTCTGGTTTCTAGTTTCTTTCCTGTCTGTGGTACTGGCTCTGGAAAATCCAACTCCTACTACAGACTGGCATAACTCCTCACCCAATGACTCCCAACAGAAGGGGTCCTTGGCTACTGGGTGGTTCAAATATCCCTCTGGCCACTGGGGACGCAAATTCAACTACAGACGCTCTTCACATAACCCTCCTGAAGCTGACGTATCCCTGGTTTGGCCCTACACGCCCTTCTATCTTCTGGTCTACTTGATAGGCTATTACCTCCTAGGAAGGTTCAGCTCCTTGATGGGGATATTTGCCTTCCTAGGGCAGTTTGGACACTTGGTAATGGTAACAGTGCCTATTGGTTCTTTAATAGCAGGAATAAATTTGGGGGCCTTGCTCACAAGATTGGAAGCTTATTTCCTCTTAAGTGGGTCCCTGACACACACAATGGCAAATTAACCAGCCAATCAGGTTAATTAGTGCCTATTAATCAAAGTATCCTTGAATGATTCTTTATGTAACAACAATTATTTTACACATGGCTCCTGATTGATCTAAATCTTATTATTAAGGTTTTGAATTGGATTACATACAACTATTTTAAAAACAATAAGCACATAATTTACCAATGTTAAATTAACTAAATAAAAAATCTGTTGTTATTTCAATACAAGAGACTGTTTTATAAAATTTAAAAATAAAATATGCTTTAGATATATTTAAACAGTATATTAAGCATATAATATTATATTTAAATAAGCTAGACATAGGAAACAGTGAAATAAAAAACAAAGATACAAATAAACAATCAACATTCTTGATAATAAAATATACAAACAAAAATGTTTGATAGTGGAAAGTTTATTTAGGGCAGGAAGAAGGATGTCTATGAGGAAGAATGACACAGAAAAGAAGGAGTATAGATGATGCTGTGTTGGGAGGTCTGGGCCTGGGGTTAAATAGGAGGGGCTGACATGGGGGAGTTGGTGGTGGCAGGGGGTAAAACAAGTGGATTTTGTGTGAATGCCAACAGATAAAGCCCATTATATCTTGTCTGTTATATGTTTGATTGATTGGTAGATAGCTGTGACCCAGGGTAGCAAGCACTTGTTCTTATGTTATTAGCTGCCCTTATCTACATGAAAAACAAGCTGGGCAAACAATTCAGCCATCATCTGCTAACTAAAGAAAGGTGTGGTCTTGGATGACAAGACATAGATCATTAAAGAACTGTGAGCGCTGCTCTAGGGAAATATCCCCAGAGTTTTAGAATGTGCTATTAACTAGATGAATTTCTTTGTGGCTGGCTGGATAAATTGAGGCCTATTATCTTTGTTCTTCAATGGCCTTGATGGATTTAACATTTTATCCATCTGGTGGCTCAAGAAACCCCAATATGAAAAATTTGAGCTGTTTTAGGAGTTGAGGAATCCACAAAGATATTGTTATACTCATAATCATTGGTTAATCAGGGTTTGTCTAATATTAGACAGAGGCCTTGACTGGAAAATCCAGGAATACATCAATGAAAGTCCCCTATTTGGCCTTAATCTTTCCATTGGTATTATTGGCTTTTACTTGTTACTCAAAATTTTCAAACACAATAGACAGTTTGTAATACAAGATGAATATGAAATCATCAGATAAACTTGTCAAGCATTGGGTAAGTATGGATGTTATGGTAGGATCATATGGAAAATCCTCACTGCCATCACATTAGTCCCTGTTAAAACTGTTCAACACCAAGACTGAGACCACATTGACATGCATCCAGAGCTACACCATGAAAATCAATACCCATATGCCATGGTGTGCAATCTGGTTCTGGACTTGGGTCAGGGGAAGCTTAGAATCCCTCTGCAAAAGATCAAGTATAATTGAATATGCTTTGTTTATAAGGGACTTGGGTGCCTTTTTCTGCTTCTTGGCTATCCGAATTCCATTCCCCATGTTCACAAAGTTATTGAATTCTTGAATGACAGTGGCTTGGGCAAATTTCAATTGATCAGAAATTTGGTCCCAGGTCAGGCCACACTGGTTGAGTTCCACAATTTCCTGAAGAATCTGGGCAGTAATAATTTGGCGCTTAGTGTTATAAAAGTAATAGTCTCAAAGCCCCAGGTGGGAATCAAACCCACTCCTAGCCACCAAGCAGGGCTAGCAGACAGAGGAGATACACCTGCACATGGATTTTTGCTTCTCAAAGCAAATCCAGGTGCAGGAATTATTCCCGCCCTGGTGATAACTGAGAGGCCCTTTTGGGCCCCAAAAGCTATGCCCAAGCCTTGGTGGGTTTGGCTGGACCTGGGCAGGCTATTTTTAGCTGCCCAGTAAACCCAGATCAAGCCCACCCTCCACTAAGTAATTTGGGGTCCCCAGTTGGGGACCCCTTTTTTAATCAAGTTCTTTGGGCTCAGGAGAGCCTGTCAAGCCAGTCCAAAAATGATGATCAAATTGGGAAAAACCCCATAACCCCAGAAGCCAAACCTGCCAGAATCAATGGCCAGCTAAGCCAAGATGGACCATCAAAAAGCCAAATAACTGTTCTTGAAAACCCCAAAAATAACCATGAAGCAGCCAACCAAACAACAGAACCTGTGATGCCAAGCCATGCCACACAGATAGCACCATAAGAATTACCAGAGGCACCTGCATGTGAGTAAGTATATAAATCAGAAGCACTTGAAAAAGTTCTGTATTGTCATCATTACCAAATAAAATTGTTATGAACCTTTGGTTCACCAATCTGTTTCTATACCTATTTTTGATACTCTTCCATCTGCATACACCCAAGCGTCAGTACCCATCCACTGGGATAGATAGTCAGACTCCAGTTGACAAACCCAAAGCCTTTGACTACTACTGTCCATCCAACGCTCCATTTGGCCCTGTGCATTTCACTGAGTATCCCAATAATCCTGACCACAAACCCTGGACATTGGAAGACTTGCAGTGGTACACCCGCCCAAACGCCCCCAAGGAACCCTACCAAATTTTCTGTGACAGCAAAGCAATCACCATCTACCCTTTGATCTTCAACAGGAAGTACAACAATCCTGCTGCCTACTTGGTCCCCATGGAACCACCCTGACGCCCAAACCAATCATCTCATCCCCCACTTCTGATGCCACCAGTCAGAGTAGTCAATTACTGGGAGTGCTTTACCTGGCACTCACAGGATTGATTGACTCTACCTTGCCAGCGGCTAGACCTTGGGCTGTGGCTGGAAAGGCCCTTTTCTACCTGTTAAAGTTAGGTAACATCATCTGGTGGGCCATGCCAGTACCTGCTTTGACTCCTCCCTCACCTGCTGGAGCTCCACAGTACTCTTGGTATCCTGACACTTAGGGTGCTAGGCCACAGGTGCTTTAGCCTGATTGGCTGGTGTAGAAGCCAGTTGGCAATTTAATTACAGTTGTTACAAACCAGGCCCATCAATTAAATTAGCTGAATTGATGATGCCCTGTGAAAGGTTGGGAAAGAGATAACAAGCATAGCTAGCCTCATGGTGATTATTGACCAAGTCAAGTTCATATGAGTTAGGAGTCATTAAAGATCAACTTCCTTGTTACCTAAATCAAAAATCTGGGTGTAAACAGGGGCCTTCACATAGAAAGTCACTACTCTGCTGAAACTGTCTTAGCTATTGCTTTGCTTGTTGAGCTTGTTGAAATTTTTGTTGTTAGCAAAAACCATTATACTGTAGATTCAGAACCTGTTTGGAAAAATGCAGGATTGTCAAATTCTTTTGCCTAAACTCACCAACCTACTGGAATATTTTTCATCCTTTTATATAAAAAAGTAAGTTGCTCTGGGATGAAAATTACTCTATTAAGTTGGTGAGTTCATGCAAAAGATTTTACAATCCCACATTTTCCCAACAGGTTCTGAATCTACAGTACAATAAAAGCAACCAAAAAATCACTAAAAGAAGAACTTTAAATTCTATGATCTGGTTTTATTGTACTGTAAATTCAGAACCTAAATATAAAAATGCAGGATTGTCAAATCCTTGGTCCAAATTTTAAAAAACACATTTGCAGGCAACTCAGCTGAGTGAAAATTAAAATATTTAAATAAAATCAATCATTTTATTTGACTTTTTTGATTTATTTAAATTGGTAAATTTTGAATCCCTTGAGCAGATAACTCAACTAACAAAAGAAAAAACACAGCAAAAAATGCAGGATGCATGAATCAGAAATGTAGGATTCTAATGTACAATTTGAGATTTCCTTAATGTCTAACAAATCATAGACAACATGCAAAAATTAACAAATATGAAATTGCGGGATTGTTAAATCCAAGAACCAAAATTCAAATCATAATTGCAAGAAATTTGAAATAAATATAATTTATGGGCATCTCAAAAAGGATGCTAAAGGATCTAGAGTGGATTTGTGCTAATTCTTTTAAAAATCATAGGCATTCTCAAAAATCACCCTATTTCATTTTAGGACAGCTAAATTTAGATGTTTACTAATAACTGAATTAGAAAACACTAATAATAACGTAGAATGATATATTATAATCTATTTTTATCAAGTTGATTTTTCCTTGTTGTGGTGATTGTTCATTTGTTGTTGATAATGTGATTGCATTTAATTGGATAGTTTTACCTTTAGTCACCTTGGCAATAGGAAACCAAGTTGCCTCTCTGAGGCCAGCTGTGGTTGCAGAGGCAACTTGATTTCCTATTGCCAAGGCAACTGAAGGTGAAACTATCCAATTAAATGAAAGCACATTATCAACAACAAATGAACAATCACCACAACAAGGAAAAATCAACTTGATAAAAATAGATTGTAATATATAATTCTACTTTATTACTAGTGTTTTCTAAAACCAACTTTAATCAAGAATCCTTAATAGCAATACATAAACACATAGTTTAGTAAACTGATGGTTTATATTTCCCACCTCTTGTTCCTTCCTCAAAAATTCTAAGTTTGTTTGGCCTCTGGCGTAGCCAAAGCTAAAAAACTTTTAAATTTTTTCTCCATTGTCAGGAGGGTGGTTCATATATCATTATATGGTTTTGTGGTTGCTATAATAGTAATTTAGAGTGCAGAATACAGTAGTTTTAAAAGCTATGGCAACAAGCAAAATGAACTCAGATTTAAATGAAATCATTTCAGATTTAAACAAAATTCAACTAGGAGGTTAAAATATACACTCCATTAACAGGGATTTTTTGCGCTAATAGGCAAAATGGGTCAACACAGCAACAAATTACTCACGCGCAAAGCAAAACCATTAAAAATGCAATCCAAAATACATGGATTCACAAACAAAATGGTGTGAGTTGGCTTTTGGTGTACATATGTTTACTATGTGAATTGGTGACAAAATACACCCACACATGGTGTGTCAAAACTCAATCCAAAAACAAAACACAATAGGAACTCAAACCACAAACAAAATCACTCACACAGTTTGTGCAATGGATTGTAATCAAGAATGATACCAAGGCATCTAAAATAAGACACAAGATCTGAAACATAAATTTTAAAAATATTGTGTTGGGTGCTTATATTTGACATAAAATCCAGGAAAAAGGGTGGGAATTATTTTGGGTATTCAAAAATAGGCGTTGTAAACCAGAGACAACTAATTAAGAAATAAAAAATCTATAATTGGGATATTGGGTGGGAAAAAATATTAATTGAATATCCATAAACAGATAAAAGAAAAAATTAAAATTAAGGAGTAACTTAATTAAAATTTATTTAGTATTTTATTAAATTTTAAAATGGAAGGAACACAACACCAGAGTACCAATGCACCCGTTGTGCGCCGCGGTTGCGGTGCCCCCGCGGGTCAAAGAATAGACTCAGTACAACACAAGTGCCTACTCAGGAGGGAGGCGGAAGAGGAGAGTTCCATAGTGACGCTGCACTGACACAGCTGGTTCAAGGAGCACAAGCTGCTAGGGTGCAGAGCATAAACCCTCAGGTCCTCAAGCTGACCTGGAAGCCCACCAAGGTTACCTTCACAAAAACAGTTAGAGACAAGGAGGTAGAACTTACTTTGTATGTGTTTGACGCTGTATACCGGCAAGATTTGGTCCTGTCAGCCATGCTGGACAAGGTGAAGCCTGTACTTGATACTAGCTATGAGCCATACATCAGCAATGGCAATCAGGAGGACAACAAGGAGCCCGAGTTCTTTCAAACTGATGAGGGACAACTGGTGCACAAGAAAGTTGCAGCCTTCTACAACAAGGTGCCTATGCCCTGTGCCTTGCCCAATGCCAATAAATCAATCCCCACTGCTAAAAAGCCTTCTCAGAAGCGCACCCCTAACATCAAACGCATCATCCTGATTAATCTAATGCGTGAATCAGGCAATTATAAGGCGGCCACAGCCATTGTTGGGGTGGATCCCAAGTACGCCTCAAAGACCTTCAACAAGTTCCTCAACACGGGTTGAGTCCTTGCTGCGGAGAAATCCTTGCGCGTGTTGACCATGCTCACAAAGGAGCACAAATGGGAAATCCGCCAGTGGATAACCCGAGGTTGCCATCTTGAACTGGCAAATATCCAGGCCATGGTCAAGTCTGCTTTTGGGGTCAAGGCCTCAATTTCCTTCTATTATCATTTGGTCAAGGGAATGCAATTTTCCTGGAAAAAACTTGGGGTATCCCCATACAATCAGAACAGCCCAGCCAATATTGAGACCCGGAGAAAATGCGCAGAGGCGTATATTGCCCTAAAAGCCAAGGGGACAATCAAATTTTAATACATAAATAAATCAGCATTTGCCTTGTCAATGCGCAATGAGTATGGGTATGTCCCCAGAGGCTCTAATGACGGGATGGCTTGGTGTGCTGCAGTCTGCGCCACAGCCTATTTGATGGTGGCTCTCCTCAGTCCAAAGGGGGTTGAGCTCTACCAAATGATATTGGGATCTCACAATAGCCGGACCTTCCTATCATTCATCTGATTGGTCCAGGAGCACCTGAGGCGCACAAGCCCGGGCTTCACCAACGTAATTGTGCTGGACAACGTTGATCTCCACAAGGTGGCAGATATTCTTGAAGAATTTCCATCAATTGACACGAGCATTGCAGTGGGCCCCCAGCAATTGGCCACGGCAAATTTGCGCCTTCTTTCCTCCCTGCCTATTTGCCCTTCCTAAATTCCATTGAGGAAGTCTTTGGGTGGCTCAAGCAAGTTGCCAAGCAAGGAACCCCAACTGGGACAGAGGACCTTTTTGATTTGCTGCAGGCTGGGATCCATACCCTCCCAGCTGAGACTGTGGCCAAATTCTATGATCACGCTGATTCATTTATCCCTGCGTGCCTTGCAAACCAGACAATCAATTAAAGGCTTAACTTGTCTGACTTTTTATATTCTCTAATTTACTATTCAAGATTTATTAAATATCATTTTATATTTAGATGTTTCTAAGCCTGCAATCACATTCAGCACAACCATCAATGAAGGTTAGTAATTTGTTTATTTATAATCATTTTTATTATTGCATCCAAGGGTATACCAAACGCTTGATAATAGATTACGCAAACACATCAATATCATTTTTGGCAAATAAATATAAAAAGCAAACTAAAAAAAAACAAATGTAAATCATACAAATTAGAAGTAGATTTTATTGACATATATTATATGCTTTTATTAAAACCTTTCCTGAAATGTATTTTGTAAGTAATGTTTGCTAAAATATTTTTTTATAAAATTATTAATTATAATAAAAATAATCTAGAGGGTAAATATATTTATTGGTATAGAGAATAAATTAGGAGTGCCTATAATGGGTTTGGCGGTATGTACTCACCCCACAATGGAGATGGCGCACAACCTCCACCGCCACAGCGTGGACAATGGATACACCCTGGTTAAAATATTCTTGCCTGCTGGTAAAAGGGAGGATGGTGAGGTGGGAGTGAAGCAGCAGCTTCTCAGGCGGGGCCGCAAACCCGTAGATTCCTGCCAGGACCAGAGCGTCCTGGATAACATGGTCAACTGAGTTGTAACCTGGGGGACTTTTTTCCTGTTGAGAGCAAGTTGGGCATTGTCAATCCTCATAAGGACCCCGTCCAGGTCCTCTACGCTGGCACTCATTCCGAAGTAAAACAGGAACCCCAGGTAAACCACCAAGTGAAGCCTTTGCCCAGCAAAGGCTTCCGTAAACTCACACAGCTTATTGTATACTGCGCTTATTTTTTTTCTTGTGTTTTGTTTTGCCAAAGGTAAGATCCATAGCTTCTAGGACCCCCATCTCGTCCGCACTCCAGGCCAGCCCAAAGTCCGCCAGGAGGATTTTAGTCTTCTTCACGGCTGTTGCATCCGCAACAGCCAGTTTTTCTACTGCGCGCCCAAAGTTCTCCAGCAAGTAGGACAGGGTGTGCTCCACAGGGAAGCAGAAGCAAGCAGCCGCATGGGCCTGGCCCATCTCCAGTCTATTCTTGAATGGGAGTGTTACCAGGACGTCCCAAACAAGCTCAATGGAGTTTACACAGTAAACTCCACTGAGGTTAACCGGGTCCAGGCGGACCAGTTGAGCATCCTTGTAGGCAGTAACTGCCCACTCAAATGCCCCCTCTTCATGCGTTAGCCCAGCCAATGCCTCCCTGGACATTGGGAATGCACTGTGAATCCTATCTTTGAGCTCCTGCAAGACAGGGGGAGACAGGAAAAGCTGCTTTGCCATGTGAGTGGCAAAATTTGAGTAGAACATGGGGGGAACAAAAGGAACCAGGACCTGGAAGAGTTTGCCATCAAATTCTTCTAAAAAAGGTAAGTATTTATGAATTTTTATTAAATTTATTTTCTTAGGTTACCTTCTTGGGTTTCTTCTTTGCCAGCGGCTTTGGCAGGCTTTGCCATCCTTGGCGCAAACAGCTGTGCAGGCGTCTCAGTGTCCTCCTTGCAGGCCCTCTTGGCGGGTTTGAGATGTGCATACATCTCAGGGTTGTCCGTCCAGACAGACGGTGCAGAGAGTGCAAAGGACTTGAACTGGAGCCCCTCAACCACTGTTTTTTGAATATTAAGTAGGCACTCTATTGTCTTCTCTGGGGTGTCTGGCATTTTTGACATTAGTGCCTTTGCGGACATCTTGTTGATTTTGTCCCCAGTGAGGACAGCAGACTTCACTTTGGCTTTGACCTTGCGGTCAATGTCCTTGATTTTGGCAATTGCCAAGTTGAGGTCTATGAGTAGTTTTTTGAGTTCTCTTGTTTGATTTTTTTACTAACCTTTCTATATGTTTTTATAGCTTTTGCCCCAATAAATTCTGTATTATTTTGATACTGTTGCCTCTTTGTTTATTCTTTTTTGTTTTCCCATCTACTACATTATCCCATCTTTTTACCCATTTTGTATATGTTTTACGCTCATCTCAATATGTGTTGTTTGCTTTGTGTTGGCATTGTTTCCTTGATTACCATATTATTTTTGGCACTTGACATAGCCCCTTGTGAAAATATTAACAACAATTTGGTGATCAGCTAAATTTGAATTCAAAAATTATAGTGTTAACAGTTTTTAGATAAAGTTGTTACTGATCCAAATTCAAAACCTTAATGATAAACTTTAAGCCAATCAGGAGCTGAATGACTCTTTATGTCACAACAATCACTTTATCATTTGGCTCCTGATTGGCTTAAAGTTTATCATTAAGGTTTTGAATTTGGATCAGTAACAACTTTATCTAAAAACAGTTAACACTATAATTTTATAATTCAAATTTAGCTGATCACCAAATTGTTGTTAATGTTTTCACAAGGGGCTGTGGTTTGGTGCTAAAAATAACTGTGTTTAGGATCTAGATACACACCATAGTAAATATATGATTTTATAGAAATAAGCTGAACATAAAGAATAAAACCAACTAATAACAAAGAGAACATGAACAATTGAAATACAAAATAAAGATAATATAAATAGAAAATGTTTGGTGACAGGGGGTTTATTGAGGCAGGGGGAGTGATGCCTAGGAGGTAGAATAACACGGGAAGGAAGACGTAGAGGCAGTGCTGGCCTGGGGGGTCTGGGATTGGGTGGGTTGGGCTTGCGGGTTAGGGGTGTTGGTGGTGGGGGTGGAGGCAGGAGGATTTTGCGTGATGGACGCCATATACCACTTGTTGTACTCCTCATTGGTCATTGGCTGGATGGGCTGGTAAGTGGCAGTGGCCCAAGGTGGAAGGCGCTTATCCTTACGTGATTGGCTGCCCATGTTCACATGGAAAACCATTTGCGCAAACAAGTCAGCCACCATTTGGCAACTAAAGAGAAAATTGTGATCAAGGACCCCAAGATAGAGGTTGTTGAAAGCCTGAGGGCGGCGCTCCCGTAATGTGGATCCCATGTTAAAGAAGACAACATCTCCCAGATAGACGTCGGCATGGCCAGTAGGGTAGACTGAGGCCTGGTGCCCGCGATCCTGGATAGCCTCAAGGGCAGTGGAGCTTCCCTCCATCTGGTGGCTCAAGAAAGCCCGGTATTTGGAATTTGAGCCATCCCAGGAGTTGAGAAATCCACCGAGGATGTGGCTGTAAGAGTACCCATCAACAAAATCAGGGTTTGTCCAATAATAGACAAAACCCTTGGCTGACACAGCCAGAAATGCACCAATAAACGTCTCCTTCTTGACCTTCTTCCTTCCTTTTTGAGTGGCAGCTCTTCCTTGCTCACCAAAGTCATCAAAAGCTAACAATAGCTTGTAGTAAGAGATGAAAATGACATCATCTGACAGACTAGTCAAGCAACGGACCAGGGTGGATTCAATGGCGGGATCATATGAGGAATCCTCAGCGCCATCCCATTGGTCGCCAGCAAAATTGGTAAGAATCTGTACAGAAGCCACCTTCCCGTACATTCAGAGCTGCACCATGCGCTCAGACACCCAAATGCCATGGTGAGCAAGTTGCTTCCGGACCTGGGTCAAGGGAAGCTTGGGGTCCCGCTGGAGGAGGTCAAGCATTATTGGGTATGCCTCAGTTATCTGGGACTCTTGGGCCTTCTTGGGCTTCTTGGCTGCCCCAATCTGATTCCCCCTGTTCATCATGCTGTTGAATTCCTGCATGACAGTAGCTTGGGTAAATTGCAATTGGTCAGCAATCTGATTCCAGGACAGACCCTGCAGGTTGAGTGCCACAATTTCCTGAAGAATTTGGGCGGTGATAATTTGTCGCTTGGGGCGCTGGGCAGGGGGAGATGAAGCCTGATTGGCTGAGGGAGGGGTAGGTTGGGCAATGGCGGGAAGTTGTTCTGAATTGAGGTTGCTGTCCTGATTGGTTGGTTGATGGGCAGCTTGTGCGGGGGTGGGTGTGGGAGTGGGGGCAGCACTAGACGCAAAGTGACTCTCAAACAAGTCAAAGCCATATGGGTCAGGGGACAGTAACAGGTCAGCTCCCTTGTTACCCGCCTCAAAGGCTTGGGTATAAACGGGTGCCTCCACGTTCTGAGCCTTGCCTTCATTGAAGCTGGCTTGACTGCTGCTGGCTTGGCTGCTGGCGCGGTTGAAGATGTTGCTATTGAAAACCATTGTAAAAAACTTAGGATAAAATCACTAAAAGTAGAAATTTTAAAAATTTAATGAATTATTTTTATTGCAATCTCAAGTCCATATTCAGAAGGTTCTCAAAACCATTCCATACAAATCTGGAGCCATGAAAATGAATAAAATGTCTCTGTTCCTAAATTAGATAGCTGTTGATTGGCTGTTATACTGTTATTTTTCTATTTTAGGCTGCTCATACTACACATCTTGTGTGAGTTTATTTTGTTTTGTGTTTGTGTAATCTCACTTCTAGAGTACTCAAATTTTGTTTCATTTTGGTCCTTCTGTCAGTGTCTCATATGAATCCTGATTGGATTATAATATACTCCAGAATAGCATCCATCCATTTCAGTTGTTGTATCAGTTCATTTAGTTTGTGGTTTGAACTACACCACTTGATGTTTGATATAGTTTTGTATAATGGGCAAGTAAAATTTTGTTTTTGGTTTGACATTTCATTTATTAACCAACAATATTTAAATTATTTGAATCCTGAATCTCGCGCAACTTGGATTTTATTTAAATCTGAAATGATTTTGTTTAAATCTGAGTTCATTTTGCTTGTCGCCATAGCTTTTAAAACTACTGTATTAAATCATTTCCAGTTTAGACAATTTTACATCTCACTTAATTCTCATGTCTAAAAATGGCTATCAAAATTAAATTTTCATTTGATTTTATCCAGAGTGAAGCTTCTTGTTTTGGACTGATTTGTACTAGTTTTTTACTGTACATTCAATTTGGGTTCCAAATCCTGCAATTATTATTTGGGTTTACTAGTGACATTTATTTATGATTTGAAATTGGGTTCATGGATTTGACAAGCCCACAATTTCAATTAACATTGTAAACTTAGTGAAAAAGGTTCATGGATTTGAATGCTTCAAATCTGATTCCAGTTAATTCATTTCATCCATTTGAAATATGCAGCTTGACTTGAAATTTGCAAAGTGCCTATGAGTTCCCACATTTTCAAATACTCAAATAAAAATAAAAATAAAAATAATTCAATTTAATTAAAAAAGGCCATACCACAAATGTGACTCAAAATTTGGACCAAGGATTTTTCAATCCTGCATTTTTACGTTTAGGTTCTGAATTTACAGTAATCACAAGACCAGATTTAGATAGTTTGTGAAACCATTATACACAAATAAAGAGCCTTGAAAATGGATAGAACTCCTCTCTTTCCAAATTAGATAGCTGTTAATTGCTGATAATATATTATTTTTTATTTTAGAATTCAGCTATTGCTGGAAATCACGCCATTAATGCTATTTTGATATGACCTTCAAATAGTTATATGTGCAAAGATTTGGTTGGATTTGATTTTGACTTTGGAAATTCCTTGCCTTCCATAAATGGGTCACCATCAATGTCCAACCATTCTGGAATACCATACCTGCCCTTGACTGATCCTGGTATGAGTTCAACCAACATGACACCCTCTGCTACTCTATCTACCTATTGAGTGATCATCAACCCTTGTCTACTATTTAAGTAGAATTACTTCTAATAAAGAATAGTTTATCCACATTTGTGTTGGCTTTTGTATTCTTCAAGCTTTTTATTCCTTTTTGCCAAAAGCAATTCCTTGTCTTTCATTCCAGAAAATCAAGGTACATACCCTTAATTTTGCCCTGAAGGCTAACCCAAGGATAGCTTCAAACCTCAAATCTTTTGTTATAAAGATTTCTTGCTTTGTCCTCCTGGATGTTGTCCCCAGTAGAAAAACACAGCAAAATGGTGCTCACTACAGGGGCTGCAAGCCCCTTGGTTACTCTGTTCCCCCGCGCCTTCTCTGGTCCTTCTCCCTTCATCTCTGAAGTACCCAAATCACCCAAAGTCTCTAGTCCTCTGATTTAGGAAGATATCACTGATTTCATCTCTACACCAATGATAATGGTGCTATTTCCCAGGCCTGTGTGGCCCCCTTCCATCTTTCTCTCTCAATTATGATCAAGCTTGCGCCACGGCACACTCCCTCCTTTACACAAGCACAGTGGCAATACATACCATTCCTGGCCTCCACCCTGACTATGCCTCTGAGGATCTGTACTCCTTACTACTAGATTTTGGTTTCCCCCTGCTCTAATAGAGTCCATGGAAACTATTGGTGTGCTGGTCAATCAATTTTTTCCAGCCTGTCTTAGTCCATCACCAGTTAGCATTAGGGTCAAAAAACCAGCTCCTGTCTGCTGTGGACACTGCTGTCTCCAATAACCATGAATAGAACATGGCCTATTAGGAGTGGACCCATAGCCTCTTTGCCTGTATTTCCAATAATCAACAAGACTCATTGGCCTCACACAAATACTTAGCCTTGTCCTTGAACTTACTTTGCTCCTTTGGTGGATCCAGGTCCAACCAGTCCATCCCGCCATTATCCTGCCCTTGACTCTTATTGCCATTACCTTCCTTTGACAAAGCTTTGAAGAGCTTTGTCTCTAGAGAGGCAATTTTATGGGACAACACTTTGTTATCATCCCGCCAACGGGCCATGATCTCAACACTCTTTTCCTCCCTTGCCCTTAAAGCCTCAATTTCACAATTTGCCTTTGCTTTCACTTGTTGTAAGATTTTGTTCCATCCTACTAACAGGTTCCAGGAATCTCACACATAGATTTGGTTTCCTTGGGCAGGAGTCCCTTCTTTTACAAAGTAATTGTAGTATAACTCTTCAAATGCAGCCTTTACTTCCACCAAGGACTCCTCAGGCACAGTCTTGGTGACCTCCAGGCTTGCCCAAGCTTCCTCCAACAAAATTGTAGGAACCTCTTTCCTGGCAGCAGTGGTTTCCACACAAAGTACTCCAAATTTGGCCCTTTCAAAATTTAACAAAGCAGACATAATAATTGAAAGGATAGTTGAGGGGAAAGCGTCAAAATTGACAATATATGGGACATTATTTTTCTTGTTATGCCTAGGCGCCAGATTGGTTATTTTATAACTTAATCACATTATTCATATTCAAATTATTCAGAAAGAGTAAAATACAATCAATCCCAAATATTTAATTGATCTTGGGCTTGGGTGATTTTTTAAAAAATAATTCATTGATTTTATAATTGAAAATTGCAACTTATAGTACTACTGAAAATATCTTAAGTGCTACTACAAACCAAAAATATTTATGATGAGTTGCATGGGAGAGTAATAGCAGCCCCAAAGCTATAAATGCTATTACCCTATCTTTGGCTCATCATAAATATTCTTAGTTTGTTTCAGAAAAAAAGGTTGTTGTTTTTGAAAGACTGATAACTCTATTTAAAATACACCCTCTAGTAAGCTGCCCTACTTCATGAACTTGCCCCAATACACTACTAGCATCTTCTGATATTTTTGTTTCTCTGGTATTATCACGTGATTTCAAATGATAAAATATCTCAGAATATTCTGAGAAGCTTTCAAATGTTAAAGGTGAAGTATATAACTTCCCATCTTTCATCAAATATGAAAGATTAATGCACAGATTTTTAACTTCAAGCTCTCTTTTTATAGGCCTAAATTTCCTTTCATAAATATAAAAAATGCTTTTTGGGAAACAATTGAACCAGTTAAAGATGAATTGTATAATTCTTTTCTTCTTTCTTCTTTCTCACAAATATTTTTTAGATCATTAATGTTGTTAATATAAAGTACATTTTCTTTTTCCTTTAAAATTTTTGATATTACACCAAAGTGACCATCAACAATGCTTTTTCCATGGCATTCAACAAAACGGTTATATTTTATGGAACCCTTAATATATTTAGGTGCCTCTTTAAATAAGTAATATAAAAATTCATATGATCTAAAATGATTTCCATTATCTGTCCATACTTTTTATTTTTTATTTTTTATTTTTTTAAATCTATCTAATTTAAGAAGACTTATTAGACATTCACCTGAAAATAAAGAATCATGTGATAATATTTGAGACAAAAAATCATGATATTCATATTTAATTTTATTGTTTTCTTTAAAAACTAATGCAAACCCTAATAATGAGATTGGTTTTTTTGAATAAAAACAATTATTGGTCTCAATTGGACCACCTCCAACCTTTAAGTTTTCTTTATAATCTATAACTACAACACAAGACTCATCATCTAGTTCATTAATATCTTTTTTATATTCACAATTTTGATGAACATAAAAGTCTTGGTGCTGATTAATAGTCTTTAAGTCATTGTCTATAGATTCTGGTAATGGTAAGTTTTTACTTTCACATTCTTCCTTCTTATTTTCTAGTGAATTTTTTAAATTACAAATATTGTACATATTGGTTTGTTTTTTACTTTTTATTATATTTTTAGGGATTAATTTATAGTAAGTGGAAATTGAAACTGAAATTTCATTTTTTATTTTCATATTTTCATATATTTCTTTTTTGTTTTAAGTAGAGAGTATTTAATTTCAGTTGAGTAATTACTCATCTCTTTTTCTATATCTTTATAAATTTTTTCAGGCACTTTTTTGTAAACTGGCTTGTTTCAAAAGAATTTTCCAGCAATTTTTTAATTATTTTTTTAGTTATTTCTTTTTTTTAATGAATAGTTATTATTTTTTTGGCTTTTTTGTTTAAGCTTACATTTTTATTTTTATTTATTTTTCTTGAGTATTCAAACTCACTTTTGGTTTATTAAACCCCATATCATTAAGCTCTTTTAAAGAGTAACTGGAAGTAACCAGAGATCGCAAGGCTGGGAGATGTTTTTGGGGAGAAGATTTCATGAGATCCTTTAAGTTTTCAATGAACTCATTGCCTTTTTGATTTTGAATAGTTGGCAGGAACTGAGCTTTCCCAAATTCAGTTTGAGTAAGGAAGTGCTTGATGAAATTATCAAGATCATCACCAGCAATAAAGAGGAATGCCTTTTTTAACATTGCAATTCTCTCTCTTTTTGTTGAAGCTCCCAAGGAAAAAAAGGGTAGCATGGAAGAAGTAAATTTAACTGAGGACATGGTAGTATTTTGAATCTGTAATTAGGTCAGATCTTTGATGTGTGCCTTAATGATGGAGTAGTTATGATCAGAATGTGGTCTTTGAATTGGGTTATTTGGATTAGAAGCTTTGTGGTACTTTAGCTCTTATATACCAAGCTAAATGACACCATTCTGAAAGAAATGGTGTGATAGCTTTTATTATAGTTTGAACTTGAATTTATGTTTGCAGAAATTAATTAAATACCCAGTTTTCATGCACAAGTGATATATGTGAAGCAGCTAAGCATTATTATTACATCATATCCTCTTTGTAATCAATGCAAATCAATTAAAATGATGTATTCAGTTAATTGTAACTCTTCCGCATATTTTTAAATGATAAAATATTAAAGAATTCCATTTAAAGAATGCTCAATTTGAGGTTCGAAGCTCACTTGAACCTTAAAATCAATCTAAACAGTGATAAAAACATCCTAACTTCAAACTATCATAAAATCCTAGAGAATTGAGCTTTTTAAATAAAATAAAATGCGAAAATAAAGCTCTCAATCTTATCTTTAATTTCATCAAATAAAAAACATCTGTTGTATATTCAAAAAAGAGTATTTATTAGCTTTGAAGTGATCTACTTTATATCATTAGATATAATCATATAATAAAATCTGGATTATGCTCTTTTAAATTACTTTTGCTTTAATATTGAGCATAGTATACATATTAAAATTTTTACACCAATAGAAAGATAAGATTCTTAGCTTCATTTTGATAGTTTACAGTGTGAAAAAATATTAATTTTTCATTGAGTTATTAATGTTTTAAATATAAATTGTGTAATTAGTTACTTTTTCAAAATCGAACTGTGTTATGCTGCGACTTGAGCAGCATGTGCATTAGAAAATGGCCTAATCTCTAAAAATAATGACCCATATCTTTATTAAAGTGTAGCTGTTTTTGCTTATATACCATTCAGGGCATATTCAGCTGAAAGCCCATCTGGCTCCTGAATCAACCTATGATTCATCTCACGTGATCTATGATGTTTGAGTCATTCAAACCTAGATCTTTACCTAAAAGATCATCATTATTTCTCAACCTATGAAAATCAACCTAAAATGGGAAGAAGTCACCTGACTCCATTCATCCCAATGTACCAATTTGGCATAGAGCTTCCTCAGCTCCTGGCGCCAAAACCCTGTGGATTTAACATCCCAAAAAACAACTATTAATGTTCCAACTGGGAACCAGCTGATTAACCCTGAACTCCTAGGCATCCTTGCCTTTATTTAGTTATCTTTGCATTTAATGGTTTTTTTTGCCTTAAAACCCATTAAAACGCTTTGAAACTTAAACCAGGTGCTACTGCGGCGCCCAGGAACTTCCCCAGCGCCTCAGCGCCTGAAAAAATTGATAGCAGCGCCTCAGCGCTTTGCAAATCCATTAGGCGGCGCAGCAGCGCTTTTAACCCAATAAATTTGCCAAAGCGGCGCTTTTAACCCAAAATTTGGGAGTTTACTTATGGTTGACCTTAACCAAAATTCTTGACATAGTCAAGAAAATTTAACATATATAATTAAATCCTCATTAATTAAATTCCTGTGTATTTATTTATTTATTTATTAATCTTCCCGATTAATTAAACCTTTTTTGAGACACCCACTCTACCAGATTGACTCGGCCAATCTTGCCTTCTGTTCTTTTATTGAACCTAGATATCCAGTTTTCAAGAATCTTTAACTTAAGACTTCCAATCCAACTTATCTACATGCAATGATCAGAAAAACAGAGATAACTTTATATTTCAGAGCATTTATTTGGCTAAATACCCAATAGTGACTGTCGTACAGTCACACTCCTTTTCCCTGGGTACATTAGGGATTGACTATGCAAACTAGACAAACATCAAGCTACCTGGCAAGTAAAGATTGAATTGACTCTCTTGAAATATAAACAAGATTTATAGACTTTGGTTGACAAACTCAATTGATTCTGAGAGCATATTAATTCTCAACTTGAGTTGGTTGGAGCCCACATTGATAATTGGGGTCAACAGCTAAACCAGCAGTACAGCTTGGATAAGGCAGCTCTAGGCAAAACTCTGTTCCAAGTTCAGTCTACGTTGAAGACATAGTAGCCTCAATTGAAGTGAATCCCCCTATTACTTCTATTGAAATTCTATCTGCCTTTGAGGCTAAGGTTTGGGAAGCCATAGCTGAGCTCAAAGCCACTACCTAACACCAGGGATGCTGTTCCCAATTCTCCACCAGTTGATCCTATGCCCAACCCCCACATTGTCTCCTTGACAGACCAGTTAGCTACAATGTGTGGTGAGATTGAGTATTTGCACCAACGCCGCTCCAACCAGGATGAGCTGTCATCTGAATATGAGGGCAAAGGAGAGGCTGAGGCCACTGAGGCCACTGAGGTCCCTGCCCCTACAGACCACAGATGCTGTCCTGGTCTAGAGAGACAACCTTGCGTCAATTGTGCCCTTGCTTTAGATCACTTGGCAGTGATAACCAATGATGTTGCAGACAGACAGTACATGTTGGAAAGAGAAGTGCAGAGCCTTATTCTCTTAACAGAGATGATTAATGAACGGGTTGACCCATTGACTCTTAGGCTAACGCTTTAGCCACCTGTGTTAATGGGGTTTCAGGTACCTTGGCTGTTCAACAGATACAAGTCAATGAACTTGGAACTGTTGCCACTACTGCCAGGGACATTAGTGGGTAAAACAGCTCTACTCTAGACACTCTAGAGGAGAGCCTCTGGCTCCCATGGACTAGACAGTCTGCAGTGCAATATAATTTTTAAGGAAACCCTCAAATCAATGTTTTCAATTAGGGTGATAACAGCCAGTCCACCTCATTGTCCATTGATCCCAATTATAAGTCCACTTTCAAGCAGTTCTTTGATCTTAAGACATCTACTATTGCTTCCTTCTTGACTATCTACAAAACTGCAATGCAAAGAGCCATAAATGATATTAAGAAAGAGCATATTCTTACCTGTCTGCATCCCATGTACCAAGAAGTGGTTGTCCCCAAACTCCCCTCTATTGTCACTTGGGAAGATATGCAACACTTGCTTATTGAGAAATTTGGTGGTGATATCAGTTTATAGGTTAATAAAGATGCTTTTATGAATATTGCTTTTAAACCTAAAGAAACTCTGGCCAAGTTTGCTGATTGCTTCTACATTGAGGGACAACAACTCATCATCAGTTGACAATTGACCCCCAGGAAGCGTATACAGCATGCACTAATGCGTTCAAGGTGAATCAACTCCTGTGTCTCCACTTCAAGGCACATAAGGCATCCTTTACTTACATGAAGAGTATCAATACCCTCCTGTAAGATATGCATTTGACTCATGAGGGGAACTGTGGTTTGCAAGAATAAGGCCAATAGCGCTGGAAATACTTCTTGCACCCCTCAAATCATGACTCTTGGCTCTAACAGGCAATCCAGGCGTCAAGGGAGTCACAATTGTGGTCAAGTTGGAAATCACTTGCAATCCTGCACCAAACCCCGCGTAGAGAGATGCAACCCCAAAGAGCAGGTGGGAAAAGAGAGGTCAGCTTAGAGGCAGAGACTCTCTCTGCTGACCAATCTTTGCTGTCTTCTCCTGATCCTCCCTCTGATAAAGAATCTTCTCCTTTGTCTGGCCTTACTATCTGTCAGCTCTTCCATAATCTGTTGAGCGGCTCTGAGCCCAAAGATTCTGGCTGCAATGATTTGGATAGCTATGGCTACTCAGTGCTAGATGTCCCTGAGACTGTGTTAGTCCTCTACAAGCTTTGTTCAGGGAAGACCACAAATACGCCTTGCCCACCTCTGGCTGAAGCCAAAGCCATGGTGGCTTGCCCTTACCTAGCTCAAGCTCATTGAACCCCTGTCTTGGTGGACTTCTCAGAAGAAGCTGCTGAGCTAGCTGAGGCCCTCTTCCAAATTTTTACTGTATCTGTTGTCTTCTGAGGCACAGCACAGACACACAACAGGGAATCCTAACCTTAGGATTGGATTTTTTCTAAGCCTGGGTTATAATGGCAGGGAAGGCTATGTGATTACCTTGTGGCCCTGAATGAATAATCTATACTAGTTGTGGCTAGGGAGAGGCGCCAAAGTACTTGGAGACACAAATACAAAAATGTGAATAGAACTTAATTTTATTGGAGAATAGAAAATGTAATATATAGTGGTAGACAATACCACAAAACAGTACATGGATGGTAGGATCACTTGCCACAAGCATGAGTGAGGCAAGCAATATGCAAAGAATCAGGAAATCAAACAATTGTATTTCCCAGTTTGAATACAGACTCATTTCAAGGGGCAAAAGCAAAAGAGAGAAATTTGTCCTCAAAATAACTCATCAAAGGTAAAATCAAAACATGGTGAATGGCAGCATTCACGACAGTATCCCTCCCTTTGCAAACTTTATACAAGGATATTCCTTCTTTGAAATGCATGTTAGCAAAGTGGGAAAAAGAACTGGAGGCAGCACAAGACATTCTGGTTGTCTTGCTACCCTTTGGAAAGACACCACCTGCGTAGAGGTATCCATCCAGAGGGTTAAAATTAAGGCCATCCTGGATACAGGTTTTCCTTTCAATGCTGTATCTTCCAAATTGATGAAGAAACTAAAACTGGTTTCTGATCTCAACTAAACTCAGTCTTATGGAACTGCTGGGATGGCTCAGACTTGGGCTATTGGTGCCTACTCTGCTCTGCCAATGAGGTTTGGGAAGCTTCTTATTGTCTCCCCCGCTGTTGTTTTAGAGAAAAAAAGCTATGAACTTCTGGTAGGCACTCAATTCCTTTGAGAGTACAATAGAATTGTTAATATCTGAGATAAGGACCTATTCCTCTTAGGGTGTGAAGTCCTGTTGATCTTCAAGGAACCTCCACGCATCCCTGGCAAGCGCCTTAAGACTTATGTCCTTGAATACCCCACATAAATCTTCTCACTGAAGTATAGGATTCGCTCCTCTAATATGCAATCCCCACCTCCTTCTTGTCCTGCAGAGGAAGGTGTCCCCTTGCTTGCTTCTGCAGCTTTCACTATTCTGCCTGGTTCTCAAGTAATCATTGATTCTCAGATCTCCTATGAGTTGCCAGAAAAGTTGTTCTTAGAGTTTCACTTGCCTAAATCCTTAAGCTGTTAAAACCTCAATTATGCCCTGGGATTATAGATCAAACTCATAAGGAGCCTATACAGCTGCTGCTAGCCAATCTGATTGCTTTGCCTGTGCAGGTTTCTAAAGGCCAAGTTGTAGGACATGGACACATATTAGGAGCAGAGCAAGTGGCTTCTCTCTACCCCTTCAGGACTTTCAGCAACTTCAACTTGCCAGAAGAAGACCCTCAAGTGCTGTCCCTGTTTACAGCCGCTAATTTCCTGCAGCTATCATCTATCCAGCAGAAAGATGTATTGTAACTGCTTTATCAGTTCAATGACATCTTTTCTTCTGGGCCCAACAACCATGGTCTAGAAAAGGGGGTCATTCATCAGATTGATACAGGTGATGCTCCTCCCTTCTGTGCCAAACCCTACTGCCGCAGTAGGGTAGAAGCTTCCCAGGTTTCCAAGGAACTCAAACAACTATTGGATGCTGGACTCTTAGCTCCCTCTCAGAGCCCTTAGGCCTCCCCTTACTAATCCTTAAAAAAAGAATGGAGGCCACTGTATTGTATTGGACTACCACCGCCTAAACTCTCTTACAAAAAAGGATTCCTACCCTTTTCCAAGAATCAATGATGCCCCTATACAACTGGGAGGTTCAAAGTTCTTCTCTGCCATAGAATTAGCATTATGATACTGGCAGGTAGACTTGTCCTCAGAAGACCAAGAAAAGGCTGCCCTTATCACATCAGAAGGTCTCTATAAACCCACTCAAATGCCTCAAGGACTCTGTAATGCTCCAGCTACCTTCCAAAAAGCCATGGACTTCATTCTAAATAACCTAAGCTCTCCTGCGTATTTGTATACCTGGACAATTCATGGTGTTCTAACATCTTCACTGACCATTTGAACCATCTCAAGTCTGCCTGTCTCAAGATTCAAGAAGCTGGTTTGAAGCCCAAACCTTCCAAGTGTTCTTTCTTTAAGGAACAACTTGAGTTCTTGGGACGTGAAGTCACTCAAATGGGAATACACCCCATGGACCACAAGGTGAAAGCCATTGATAAGATGTTGCCCCCCACAAATTTATGTGAGGTCCAAGTATTCCTTGGCATGATGGGATATTACCAATAATTCATCCTGACTTTTCTGAACTAAGTGAGCCCCTTGTCTAACTCCTCCAGAACATGCCCTTTGAGTGGACTGATAGCCAACAACAATCCTTCAAGGCTCTGAAGAACCGGATCAAAGAGGCTCCCATCCTAGTCTACCCTGACTATGATAAGGAGCTCATCTTGTACACTGATGCCAGTGGCGTAGCTGTGGGTGCCATCTTAGCCCAGCTAGACAATGAAGGTGTAGATTGACCTGTGGCATATTTTTCATGTGTCCCCAACAAAAATGAGAAGAATTATAGCATCACTGAGAAGGAATGCTTGGTAGTAATACACACTGGAAAGCAACTTTGACACTATATCTACAGTTTCACTTTACCGTAGTCCCCAACCACTCATCCCTTAAGTGGTTATAATAGCTAAAAGAACCTGAAGGGCAACTGGCTTGTTGGGCCCTTTTCTTACAAGGATATGATTTCAATGTAGTACACTGACCTGGGGCTCAACATGAGAACACTGATGGGCTGTCTAGAATGCCAATACTAGCTATCCACCCCACTGATGCTGATTGCCTATACAAATTAATAGGGTACCCTGACTCTTGGACCACTGAGCCAGAAGAAATTTTCTTGGCGTTACAGACCCTATCAAAAGATACCGTCATTTGGGATAGACAACTCTTCAAGAAGGTCAATAATACCTATCTGCCCTACGTTTGCCCTAGTATGAGAATAGCTATTACCCTCCAAGCCCACATTGACACTGGGCATGGAGGTATAGCCAAAACTCATGACTGGTTGTGCAAGAACTTCTACTGGGAGAACATGCGCCTCCTGATCCCTGACATCCTTGCCTCCTGTCACTCTTGTCAACTCCAATGCCCTTGACCACCCCAACATCAGCTTAAGCTCATCCTGCCTAAGCATGCCTTTCACACTGCAATTATTGTGTCAGGGACCCACTTTGCAGGGAATAAACTTCCCAGCTGATGGGCCAAGGCCCCTACATTTAAGCCTGCTATGACCAAGCCAATAGGAACTGTGACCATTGCAAGATGTCCAAGTTGTCCTAGATAAGAGAACCTTCCAAACATAGAACTGAATTGCCCAAGTAGATAGTAGCCCACCAAATACGTCAAGAGGTAAAATGAGGCGTAAGGTCTAACCAGAGTAGGTTTGGTGGGTGGGGAAGCAAACAAGCAGCCATAGTAGAATTTTTGTTCCCAATGTCCAGAAGGATATTTGAACCATCCATTGGCAAGGGATTCCTTCTGGTGGGCATCATCTGGGGAGGAATTATACCAGTCTGTTATTGGAGTTGGATTTTCCAAGGCGTACACTTTGTCAAGAAGTAGGCTAGAAATCAAGATAGGAAGAGAATTCCTCTCATGGCTTCAGAAAAGAAGTGTTATCAAAAATGGAGGAGTAGCTAGAAGAGTAATAATATTTATTGTTGGAACAACTAAGTTTGGTAAAGTTGTTACACTTAAATATCATAAAAGTAGAGGCTGAGAAAGTTAAGAGGATATGTGGAGAGGTGAGAGGGATTCTCTAATAATTTGCATTGATAGGATGGCTGAAACTAATACCTGGATAAGATGGGCATGGATTTCTGACTATATAAGTGATAAAATAATATCCCCAACATAAGCAGAGTGAAGCTGAACCACAGGATATTGAAAATTAAAGCAGTTTTCAATAGGAACATCAAGTAAAGTGCAGAACAGAGCCTTGGTTTCATCTTCATCTAGTAGATCAAAAAGCGCCTGGGAGAGCCAATGCAGCCAATCGACTGCTGAGTGATAAGTGACGTTGTTGGTAGAAGTATTAACCTTTTTGAAACTGATTATAGGTTCAAAAGCAAAAATTAAATCAATTGCAGGCTTATAATTAGCTAAAGTAAGTTGTTTAGCCAACTTTAAACTAACAGTTGATGATTTCTGAAGGTTTCAAGTTTGAATCCCGTTCCAGTTCTTAATTTCATAAGACTTAGTGTTTAAAACTTGGTGTCCATGTTGTTGTGTTTGTCCTATGTTGTTGAAGTGATCCAAACAATTGAAAGAGTCAGGGAAGGAATACCTGACATATTGATACTGTTAGACCTCTCCCTTGTTCTAGGTCTGGGTGTTGTTTCATCTTGGTAGCTGTGGACCATTTTAGCAAATGGGTCAAGACCAGAGCTACAAAAGATATAACTGCCAAGACTACCACCAATTTCTTATTACAAGATATCTTCTATTAACACAGGCGCCTGCAAGTCCTACTATCTGATAATAGCACCAACTTCAATGCTTGCCTCATCACGTCTATTGTAGAGGCTATGGGTACTCATCAATCCTTTTCTGCGCCATACAATCCATCCACCAATGGGAAAGTTGAACAAGCAAACTACTCCCTAGTGTCCATTATGAGAAAGCTCACCCTCTTGGATGCTGCCAATTGAGATATGCTCCTCCCTGCTGCCCTCTTTGCCTATTGGCTCAGTAGACATTGCGTGACTGGCTAATCCCCCTTTGCCATGTTGTATAGACGCAAGACCACAACCTCTTCAATCTTGGGGCCACCTCTGATCAAAGTTGATGCAGCTGACAACCCTGAAACCCATTTCAAGGACTTAACCAATTGCATCATTGACATTCAGGCTACAGCCTACTCTACAGCCTACAAGGTCAAGGCTTTAAAGCTCTTGCCTTCCAATGCTTTGAGGACCCCCTCCCTGAGTTTCAAGTAGGTGACCTAGTCCTCTACTATCAGAATTGTACTGGAGGAAGAGCCCATAAGCTAGAGTCCCTCTGGGTTGGACCTTGTGAAGCCACCTTCAAGAAGGGCGTTGAGTATACTGTGAAGCTGCTATCATCTGGCCGCCCTTTTGCCCAAGTTCACTCCAAATTCCTCCACAAATATCAATTCCCTGTGTCCAATTTTGAGGGGGGGGAGATGTTGGAAATTGCGCCATTAATGCTATTTTGATATGAACCTTTAATAGTGATATGTGCAAAGATTTGGTTGGTTTTCCCTTTGAATTTGGAAATTCTTTGCCTTCCATAAATGGGTTGACATCAATGTTCACCCATTCCAAAATACCGTACCTGCCCTTGACTGATTGGTATGAGTTCAACCCAACATGACCCCCTCTGCCACTCTGTCTACCTATTGAGTGATCATTGACCCTTGTCTACTATTTAAGTAGAATTGCTTCCCCTAATAAAGACAAGTTTATCCACATGTATTGGCTTTTGTATTCTTCAAGCCTTTTCCATTAATTTTTGCCAAAAGGAATTCCTTGTCTTTCCTTCCAGGAAATTAAGGTAAATGTCCTTAATTTTTCCCTGAAGGCTAAACCAAGGCTAGCTTCAAGCCTCAAATATTTTGTTATAAATATTTCCCACTGTGTCCTCCTGGATGTTGTTCCCAAGAGCTGAACACAATAGCTTTTAAGCATCTTGCATGACTTGACTTCATTTTGTGTCTATAAAACTTTGCTTTTGGGTTGCTCAAATTTTGTTTATGTTCAGCCCTTATTGCAGTGTCTTTTCAGAATCTTAATATGATCATGTCACAACATCTTTGATTAATCCCTCTTGGGAAACAATTTCCAAGTGACTCTCTGAATGATTCCCCAACTAATCATTAAGTTGGTGGCACTTTTATCATTTGACCATCTATTACGGGGATCAAACATTTTAAGTCCTAAGAGGAACACTACTTGGACAAGCCCCATGACTGCCATGATGTACATGGATAGCATGTGGCTTCTAGTGATACTATAAAATACTCTAAACCCATATCTAATAAAGCATCATTCTCTTTTTTAATTTTCCCCTTTATCTTGTTTATTATACTGTCAAGGATCTGGATGTACAAGTATTCTGGCTACTGCCATCTCACTTAACATCCAGTCATTGCACAATTTAGTGCCTTTTCAATATACCATTTGGCATACCAGAAATGGCAACAAACCAATATAACATGACTGTCCAAGTATCCAGTGACTTGAACCCATCCTGCACATGATCAACCCCTAGGTTTGATCTAACTAAAATCTCTGCCACAGCTAAAGCTATATAAGTATAAAGTATTATCCAATAAAATATTCTTCTTCTCTTCTTAATTCCATATTTTAAGCTTCCCCAAAAGGGGCTCCTTATCACTGGTAGCAGCTACGGGTTTTGACCACGCCAATGTAAGAGTAAATGACTGAACAGAACCTGCCCACCTTCACTCACGTACTCAACCAGGCCACATCCAAGGACAACTGGAAAATGTACTTCCACACGCACAACATTGATGAAGATATTCCTAGTAGATGCACCATATTTGAAGGGCTGGTCATGCCCAAAGCATGCACCAAGATAATTCAATACAGTTGCTCTCTCCAATCACAAACAAACACACAACTGCCTATCACAGGCAAAGTTACCAACACCAAGTACATTGGTATCAGCAAGTTCTTTGAATAAAAATAAAGAAAACATCATCAACTGGATAGACCACTCAACTGCAAAACTCCGCGCCAGCCGCATCCCCCACAAAAAATGGGTCCAAGAAGCCAGCAAGCATCTATACAAGGCTGCAGCTAACTGGTTTGTCACCTGAGTTGGCTCACAAACTGACAACCAGATTGACAACTGGGAAGAGTTCAAAGTCAACATCACCCACAATTTACGCGTCACTGAATCTCTCCAAGACATTACAATACAGCTAAGCAATCTTCCTCAGAAGACCACTATCACAGTGTATGCTAATGAATTTGAAGAAATACGCTGAAAAATACAAAACCTAGCACAAGCTGACAACATACACACTAGAGCATCATTCATCAATAGAATGAAACCCTCTGTTGCTGCCCTCATCTGCCCAGAGGCCAACACCTCCATGCCCACGCTCATTGCAGAAGCCAAGCACACAGAAAAACGCGCAAACATGGAATATGCTGCATGCAACAGCAATAACTCCTCAAATGGCAATGGTAGAGACAACTCTAATGGCAACAAGCGCCAAAACACCAATCATAGCAACAGCAACTTCAATTGTAATAATGGCAATCACAGCCAAAGCGCAAACCGCTCCCATCCTAAAAAAAGAGGACACCTCTGAAGTTAACAATGCCAAAATAGCAACACACTATGAATCTGACCCCACATTCTCTGACCTCAAAGGTCTTGAAACAGAAGAACAGGGAAAAGAGGAGGGGGAACAGACCTAAGCGCCTCTGTCTCCCCCAACACGACAAGAAAAAGTACCAAGGCACAAACTTTACTGCTCGCATCCCACGTGTTTTGCAATCCCCCATTTTTATGAACATAAAAATTAAAGATTGCTCCCAACTTCTTATTTACCCATGCACTTACAAATCTCATACACATAAAATTTATTCAACTCTGGTGCACAACACACCATGGTTAGCAAACCATTTGTAACCAAATACAAAATACCAGTTGTCAAATCCAACTTCAAATACGCCAGAATGGCAGACAAATCAAAAGTCCTACTCAAAGACAAAACAACTCCCTTCAGAATTGACCTCCAAGGAATCCAAACGTCCATCAAAGGACTTGTCATGAACAACATAAACTACAACATTGTAGCAGGCATGGTCTGGTTCACCCCTGTGATCCTCAGCATATGTTGGAAAACAAAAACCATGACCATCAAAAACAACAGAGTCAATTTTAATATCCTCAAAGAACCCAACAACCTCATTATAAGAGACACAGTATTTGTCCAGGTCATAAAACAAGACAACTTAGAACATCTAACCAAAGACAGTACCCTCCACATAATAAGGTACACAAAATTCAATAACATACAAACACAAAAGATCCAATGCCCAGAACTTGCAGCACTTCTAAACAAATACACTCATGTATTTAAAGAAGAACTCACAGAATTACCCCCAAGTAGGAAGTCAAGCATGGCATCAACCTATGCAAGCCATGCCTAAACTGGCACCCCTATACAGACTCTCCCCCATGGAGATCCAAACACTTAAAGCCCACATTGAGGACAATCTAGCCAAAGGATTCATTTGCCCGTCTGAATCCCCATGGGGGGCAGCAGCCTTCTTTGTAAAGAAGAAAGAAGGATCTCTTTGCTTAGTTACTAATGTTGCAACATCTTTGATTACTCCCTCTCAGGGAATTAACACCCCAAGTAAATCACCAAGCAGCTCACCAAATGGTTCACTGTCCAGTCAATAAACTGGTGGCACCATTATCAGTTAACCATTCATGATGAGGATCACTCAATCAAGGTCCTAAATGGAACACAACTTGATTAAGCCTCGTGACTCAAGAGGAACATTACTCAGATAAGCCCCATGACCTCCATGACGTACATGGACAACATGTGGCTTGTCATGATACTATTTAATATTCTATATTCATATTCATATTAATATTCAATAAAGTTTCATTCTCTTCTTAATCTTCCCCTTTATTTTGTTTATTATAATTCCCAGAAGTATAAACACAACACTGACTACAGAGCACTAAACACAAGTACAGTAAAAAATAAATACCCCTTTTCTCTCATAGAAGACCTATTTTCAAGGATCTCCAGAGCATTTTTTTTTCAAAGATTGACCTTACATCTGGTTATAATCAAGTCAAAGTAAAAGAGAAAGACATACCAAAGACCTTGTTCTGTACGCAATTTGGGTTGTCTGAATGTAAAGTAATGAATTTTGGTATGACAAACGCCCCCGCAACATTTGTCACCATGATAAACCAGGCGCTTAATGGACTCCCAAACACATTATGCTACCTTGATAACATCATTATATTTTCAAAAACAAAAGAGGAACACCTCAATCATGTCTACAAGACACTCAAATGACTCACAAAGCACAAACTTTACACCAAGCCTAGTAAGTGCCAATTTATGGAAAAGGAACTCTTGTTCTTGGGCCACATTGTCTCTGACAGTGGCATCAAAGCAGACCCAGACAAAATAAAAGCCATAAATAATATGCAACGCCTCACCTCCGTGAAACAAGTAATATGTTTCCTTGGAATGATAGCTCACCTAAGGAAGTATATCAAAGACTGCAGAAAACTCACCGCACCAATCAATGACCTAACCAAAGGTAATGCCAAAAAGAAATTCATCTGGACTCCAGAATGCAACAAGAATTTCTAACTATTGAAACAATCTTTGATCAAAGCACCAATCTTGAAATACCCTAATAACAAGGGGTGCTACAAGCTTGAGTTGGATGCTAGTGACACCGCCATTGGCGCAGTTCTACGCATCCACCAGCCAGGGTAGCAAGACTTCCTGCCAGTATGTTACAAAAAGAAGAAAACTAACAAACACTGAGCAGAGGTACCCAATACACAACAAAGAATTGCTAGAAATATATCACTCATGCAAGAAATGGAGATGTTATCTAGAAGGATATTTAAACGTCTGAGTGCTAACTGACCATAAATCCTTAATCTATTTCAAAACTCAGAATGCACTCGCACGGCGCCAAGCCAAATGGATGTTCCTGTTTGAACAGCTTAACCTGTACATCCAATAAAAAGGGGGCAGAGCTGGTCATGAACAATGCTCTCTCTAGGCTATGTCAGCCAAGAGAGGATCACCCTGATCACCTGGACCCTGACTGGCCCAACCTATACAACACTGATTACAAGACAAAAGGAAAAGAGCCCTCCACTCATCAACTAATCCATGATACACTAGTAAGGAATGAAAAACATTTCCACATATCAAATGGCACAGTATACCAAATCATCAAGGATAAACACATTCCATACATTCCACTTGCACAAAGAGTCAACACTATACTAAGACACCACCGTCTGCTAGGACACACAAAGGCCAACAACCTATATCTCACATTAAAAGAGATAGTATGGTGGCCCAACCTGAAGCAAGACATAATCAATGCTCTAAAGAAGTGCACAGTGTGTGAAAAATACGTCAGCATCAAGGTACTAAAGCCAACAGTCAACCCAGTACCTGACCCCAAACTATTTAAGGTTTGGGGACTGGACGTAGTGGGACCCTTCCCAGAAACCAAAAAAAATCAATGTTTCCTAATTTTAGCCATTGACTTTGCCACACACTGGCCTATCTGCTGGGCAACAAAGGATCACAAAGCAGAAACATTAAACTGATTCATTAACAAAGCAATCATAGCAGACTACAGCACTCCAGACTACATCACAACTGATGGAGCAAAAGAGTTAACAGGTCACGTAGTAAACAACAACCTAAAAACAAAGAACATCAAACATTCCACAACCTCGCCCTACAGGCCACAGGCCAACGGCAGAGTTGAACGCCTGAACGGCAGCCTTATCAGAACCCTCAAGAAAATAATGGATGGAAAAGCCAAAGACACATGGCCACTCTACGTAAAACATGCATTACTAGTATCCTGGGTCTGCACCAATCAAGGGACAGGCTACTCACTGTTTGAACTAATATACAGGTAAAAACCAGAAATAGTAACTCACAACAATCAACTGTATCTGAAGATTCCCCCGGGAAAACCTCCCACAGTAGAGAAAACACCAGCTCTACAACATATATGCCTCAAAGCCAAACTAGCAGAAACAAAAAGGCTCAAAACACAAAAAGTAACCTCAACAGAGGACCCACTCCCCATCAACTCCCCCATCTGGGTTCTGGCTGGGAACAGGAAGAAGCTAGAATCAGTACACAGAGGACCAGGAAGAATCATCAAATAACAACCAGACAGGAATACCTACCTGGTTAAGTTCCAGGGCGCCAAAGAGCCCATCACCAAGAAGTACCACAGATCTTGCCTCCGTCTCTGCAAGGGAGAACAGTTAACCTGGTTGGTACCAACTAGTAAATAACTCCAGGAACATCAGGTGACAGCTTTCAAGACAAAGCCCCCTCCTGATGTACCCAAGTACCCCCTAAGGGAGGGGTGTGTCAAGGATCTGGATGTACAAGTATTCTGGCTACCACCGTCCCCCTTAACATCCAGTCGTCGCCCAATTAGATGCCTTTCTAATATACCATTTGGCATTATTAAAATGGCAACAAATCATTATAACATGACTGTCCAAGTATCCAGTGACTCAAACCCATCCTGTACATGACCAACCCCTAGGTTTGATATAACTAAAATCTCTGCCTCAGCTAAAGCTATATAAGTATAAAGTATATTCCAATAAAATATACTTCTTCTCTTATTAATTCCATATTCAAAGCTTCCCCAAAAGACGCCCCTTACCAATACTTCTAAGAAGTATATAATCAACAATTATAATATATTCTGGAACAACTTCAATCTATTTTGTCTGTTATACCAAATCATTTGGTTTGAAGTTTGTAATGTGATATTTGATGTTTGATATAATTCTGTAATTTGTGTGGGTTTTTTGTGTTTATTGTTTGTCCTTTTGAAAGTTCATCAAAAATACTAAAATTATTTACAGCCTGGAACTTGCTTTGGTTAGATTTTGTTTGAACCTGGGTTCATTTTGTTTAGATCTGAGCTATTTTTTATTAGCGCCATAGCTGTGAAAACTACTGTACAAAGTTTGAGTATGAGTATTACAAGTGTTCTAATAGGGTTGATGCTTAAATTAAAGTTTTTTGTTCTACTATAGAAATATCTAAAAGAGATGATAGGAGATCCTAAACTTGGGATCAGGTTTTTATTAAGCCTTTAGTTAGTGTTAGGGATGAATAAGAATTATCTTAATGCTCCAGGATTTATAATATATATAATAGTTTTCTCTATAACAGGCTAATAAGGGCACTTTAAATTATAAGAAGCACATACAACAGATATAATTGATTAATTTTGTTTTATTGAATATTAAATGGAAAATATGGTTTCTTTGGGAGCCATAAAACATAAGATAGCCATTAATATCTGATGCCACATATATGTGTGAAAATTGTCATAGTGGCTATCAAAAAGAGGCTAATTTACCCCATTTTAGGGAATATTAAATACTTGAGGAGCAATATAAAAGAGAAACCAATTTAATCAACCTCAAAATTTGAACCTTACACAGATAAACTCAGAATAGTTTGGATAGGCCTGTTCATGACACTCCATAGAAGCATGTTTATTGTCAAAACTGCTTATTCCAGTTGATTCTCTACACTTGGAATTTATATTCCCCAATAACAACCCAAATTTATTGGATTTTACTGAATTTCTGTGCTGGGATAGGATTCAAGAAAATAGATGCTTGGGTATGGTGCTTTCAGGGAACCAACTCTGACTGGCCGGCTTGCTAGCATCTGGGAACTGGCGGGTCGCGGACTGGGTGGGCAGGGCCCACCAAAGGATTGATGCTAACTTAATGAGGTAGGACATTGACTTGCCCAACCACAACCACGGACCGGCAGCAGGGACAATAGTATCTATGACTCCCGTGAGAGTTATATACATGATTCCAAAAAGCTTGTTGGTATGGTCCAGCAGGAGTTTGGCAGTGGAGGCAGGCATTGGCTTGGGGGTGACAGGTGGCTCCATGTTGGTTTGGTAGGCAGGGAGGGAGGAAGTTGTATTTATCTCTGAACAGGCCGGGTTTGGTAACGTACCAAGGACCTTCTCAGTTGTATCTGGTTCTCTCAGTGATTCCAGCCCAGGGGTCCTGGGATAGTATGTTGTCAGTGGTATAGTATCTGTACTTGGGCTTTAGGGGGTACTCTGTGAAGTGGACGGGACCAAAGGGAGCACCTGGCAGGAGGTACATAGCTGGCGGGTTGGCAGGGGGGTTAGAGGATCTTTCAGTGAACTGACAGATTACAAGGATAAAATACGGCAATAATTGGGGAAACCAATATCTCATACCCTTTATTTAAAAATGATGATGGGATTTTGGTCTTGGCCTGATGGGTATTTATCCCACACTGCCAGGCTTCACTTCTTGGTTGGGTTTTCTGGACTTGGGCGGGTTGGCATTGGGTGTCTCAGATGGCAGTGTGGCACTTGGCACTGGCGGTTTGCCACTGGCCGCTTCAGGGTGAGAAGACTTCAAATCCTTCTATTTATTGATTTGAGTGTTGGGTGCCTCTTTGGGTTCAGTACCTTCCCCGGGACTTTGGGAGAGTTTGGAATAATTCCCAGGGGGGAGATTTGTCTATTTCACCAGGCAAACCACTGGTGTCAGGTGTTGGCACCTTGGGGGTATTCTTGGCATCTCACACTGGCGGTTTGCTTGCAGAATCCTGCGGGACAGCTAAGGGTTTGGGTCCTGGCAGGCTGGTAGCAACTTCTTTTATTAGTAGCGGGTTGTTGTGCTCCCAGCCTATGAGTCTGGCGGTCTGCAAAATGTTTTGTCCAGGGTTTGACTCTGGTTCCGTATTTTGAGATTTAGGAGCATCCAAATTGTCATTCCTGACATCATCCCCTTCTTCCCCCAAAATCCCCCCTTTCAGGGCCTTCTTCTCAAGGTATTGCTGGATGGCCTGTTTGGCATTGGTTAGATTGCTCAAGGGTTCCCAGGTGCTTTCTTCTGGGGGGTAGCCGGCCCACTTGACATAGTACTGGGGGGTCTTGTAGTGGACTTGGTTGCCGTGGATGTATTCAACTTTGTACTCAATTGAGTGATCCTTCTGGATTGACAGGGGGCTTGACTTGATCTTCTGGTGGGGTAGGGAGTTTCCATCCTTTTTGAACAACAGGGCACAGTGGAAAACGTTATGGATCTTCCACGTGGGGGTAGGTCTAACTTGAAGGCTACTTCTCCAATGAGCTTGGTGATCTTGTGTGGTCCACTTCTTCTGTGAGCTAGTTTTCTGCAAGGCACATGCAGGGGTATGTTACAGGAATCCAAATAGACCTTGTCTCCAACTTGAAGGGGTTTACCGGGGGTCTTTTTTTGATCAGTGAAGGCCTTGTATATCTGTACAGCTTGGTTCAGGTTTGCTAGGCATACAGTTTGGGTGTTGTGGATCTGTTCTATCCAGGCAGGTCCCAACAGGTTGGTTTCCTTGTTTCCAATGATAGGGTCCCATGAGGGGTCATACCCGTAGTTGGCTTTGAAAGGGGACATTCCAGTAGATGCATGGTCTTTGCTGTTGTAGGCGTACTGTGCCATGGGTAACATCTTGGCCCAGTTATCTTGGTTGGCGTTGGCATAGCATTGTAGATACTGTTCAAGTATTTGGTTCACTTGTTCAGTCTGGCCGTCAGTCTGTGGGTGGCAGGAGATTGATACACAGCACTTTACCCCCAAGTCCTTCATCACCTGAGCCCAGTAGTTGGAGGTGAATTGTGGTCCTCTATCAGTGATGATTTCTTCCAGAGTGCCGTGTTGGGTTAGGATGCAGTCATGGAAATGTCTAGCTGTCTCTGCGGCAGTGAAGTGCAGTGGGTGGTGGTAGGGACAAAATAGAACATTTTAGTGAATCTATCTACCATGACTAGGATTGCATTGAACAAATTAGAAGGGGGTAGTTCCACAATATAGTCCATTGAAACAGACTGCCAGGGTCCCGCTGGTATGTCTAGTGGTCTTAGCAAGCCCTCAGGTTTGGATCTACGGGGTTTGGTTCTTCCACATGTCTCACAGCCTTTGATGTAGGCGGCCACGTCTTTGTCCAGTTAGGGCCAAGCATAATTCTTCTTGATTCCTCAGATTGTCTTGAGTCTGCCAGGGTGGCCGGCCATTTCTGAATTGTGGTAGTCTATGAGTACTTTGGTCCTTGTTTCACCTTCTGGTACATAGATCCGGTTGTGTAACAGCAGGGTAGTTCCTTTCAATGAGAATCCCTTCTTGTAGTGTCAGCTATCTGGGTCGGAGGTCAAGTTGGCAATGAGTTCTGCTGAATACTTGTCTAATTTCTGCACCTCAATGATGTCAGGCTTACGGGCCATGATCTTCATGAACATCAGTTGGATGCCTAGGCTGGCGGGGTTGAGGAGTACATGGGTGTTGTGGTCCTTGGTTTCAGCTATGGTGGGAATCATATCTGCTCTTCTGCTCAGTGTGTCTGGTACTATGTTGACTTTCCCAGGTTTGTAGTCAATTGTCAGGGTGTAGTCAGCAAGTTCTAGAGCCCATCTGGCCTGTCTCTGGTTCAACTGTCTGGGTTTAAAGAAGTAAACCAAGTTCTTGTGGTCAGTTAGGACTTTTACTGGGAATTCAGCGCTACATAGGTACCAGCGCCAATGTTTCAGGGTCTTCATTATTGCAAGCATCTCCTTGTCATAGATTGGGTAGTTTCCTTTGGCAGGCAGCATCTTCTTGGAGTAATATGCTACAAGATGTAGCATACTATCCCCTCCTTCCTGAAGAAGGACCCCTCCCACTGCAAAGTTGGACACATTGTTTTCCAGTACAAATGGCTTGGAGGGATCTGGCATGGCCAGGACAGGGGCGGAGGTGAAGGCGAGTTTCAAGGTCTCAAAAGCGGCGGTACACTCTGGAGTCCAGGAAAAGGTGACCTTGTCAGAGCAAAGGTGGGTCAGGGGGAGAGTAATTTGAGAAATTATTTTGATGAAATCTCTGCAATAATTTGCTAGACCCAAGAAACTTCTCACATTCTTTCTGTTTTTAGGTACTGGCCAAGACGTTATTGCTTCTACTTTGTCTTGTGCCATGGCAAAGCCACCAGTCTTCACTATGTATCCCAAGAATTCAACCTCTGACTGAAAGAATTCACACTTCTTGAGCTTAGTGTGTAAATTGGCTTGGGAGAGTTTCTCCAATATGAGGTCCAGGTGGCGCAGGTGTTCTTTGTGAGACTTGCTGTAGATGAGGATGTTGTCCAGATATGCCACACAGAAGCGGCCAAGGTATTCCCCCAGGACGGTGTTGATCATCCTTTGGAAGGTACTGGGGGCGTTGCAGAGGCCAAAGGACATCACCAGGTACTCGTACAGCCCATATTGGGTTTTAAAGGCAGTCTTGTACTTGTCTTCATCCTTGATTTGGATTTGGTTGAACACATCTCAGAGGTCAATTTTCAAGTACACCTGGACTCCAGTCAGTACATTGCAGAGGTTGTCAGTGTTGGGGATGAGATAGCAGTTCTTCACTGTAATGTTGTTCAGCTTTTGGTAATTTACGCAAGGACACATCCCACTGTCTTTTTTTCCTACACACAGCATGGGCAACAAGCAGGGGGCTTTTGACAACTGTATGAACCCTTTGTTTGTCATATTTTCAAGGTATGCTTTCAAGGCCACTTGCTTGCGGTGGTTACAGCTGTAGATGGGGCTGTGGTGCGGTTGAGTCCCTGGCAGCAGGTCTATGGCGTGGTCATAGATTGAATGACTGGGTAGTTTGGTGGCTGCCTCTTCACTAAACACATGGTCCCATTTCTGTAGGGGTGTGGGTAGTTTTCCAACACTAGGTTCTATCTTTATGGTTAGGAGTTTGTTGGTAGGGGCTTGGCCATAGCTCATGCAAAAGAGGACGGTGTTGCAAGATTCAGGTTGGCCCAACGTGGTGGTCTGTTTGCAATAGTTCAGGATTGGGCCATGTTTGTTGGACCAGGAGTTGCCCAGTATAAGGGGGTGGGGCAGTCTGGGTAGGAGGATCAGGGACAACGGGTACACATTATGTCCAATTGTCAACGGGAGTTCTTGTTCACACTCATAGCCTGTGTCAAGAGAGCTGTTTCCCATGACCACTTATAGGCTATGCTCTGAAACTGTCATGCCTAGTTCCTTTGCCAGGCCAGCGTCAATGAAACTTTCATCAGCTCCTGTATCAATAAAAGCTTCAATCTGGCGCTTGTTTCCCAATAGTTCTATGGTCACTTGGATGAATTTGTAAGACTGGGAAGAAGTGTTTATTTGCGCCAGTGAGATTGGGGCAGTGTTCTTCTTAGGGCAGACTCTGGTCAAGTGGCCTGCCTTGTGGCAGTGAAAACAGAGTCCTTTGCAATAGTGTTGTTGGAGCTCTTTGGGTGTCATTCCTGTTCTGTTGGGGGTTGGTGCTCGGGTTTGGCAGGTCTGGGAGGGGCCATGATTCTCTTGGTTCATGCTAAGGCCCTTGCACAGGGGGACCAGATTGTCTAGGCTTAGGGTGGGAGGATGGTGCTTTAACAAGTCCCTCATTGCTAGGTTGACTCCCTTTCGGAAGATGATGGCCGCCAGTTTGTCTTCCAGTTGGGTGCGAGTCTTTAGCTTGAGAAATTTGTCAATGTAAGCTTGGATGGGATGGGCACCCTGCCGGATTTCAAACAAGGAGTTCAGGGCATACTATCTGGTGTTGCGGTCTTCCCCTGTGGTCATCAGTTTGGCTTCAAACTTGGCATAGTCCAGGCAAAATTCCACGTCTTTGGCGGTGGCTTTGCCAAACCAATTGAGGGTGTCTCCTGATATCATGGCAGCTACTCCCAGTACCTTTTCTGTGTCACTGGAATAGGATGGGGCATTGGCTTGAAAATGTAGTCGGAGCACTGGCATGGCGCGGTGGGCCTCCTTGAGAGTGAGTTTTCCTATCTGGGGCATCTCCACTTTGGTGAGGGATTGGTTGACTATCACATTCTGAACCTGAGAGGAGGGTCCTTTGGCAGGTTTGGCGGTGGGGTCAGAGTTCTTGGGGTTGTCTGAGGTTACGTTTATGTTCTTTCATGTGAAAGAGATCAGGTTTTTGGTCATCATAAATGTGTAATAAGTGATTATCATTACAAAAAACATACAAGATTCCCCAAGAATAATCAAAATCTTGGGGCTCAGGGTACCAGTGTTAAAATAGATTGTCATAATGTCAGGGAACCAACCCTGACTAGCCGGCTTGCTAGCGTCTGGGAACTGGCGGGTTGAGGACTGGGTGGGCAGGGCCCACCAAAGGATTGATGCTAACTTAATGAGGTAGGACATTGACTTGCCCAACCACAACCACAGACTGGCGGCAGGGACAATAGTATCTATGACTCCCGTGAGAGTTATATATATGATTCCAAAAAGCTTGTTGGTATGGTCCAGCGGGAGTTTGGCAGTGGAGGCGGGCATTAGCTTGGGGGTGACAGGTGGCTCCATGTTGGTTTGGTAGGCAGGGAGGGAGGAAGTTGTATTTATCTCTGAACAGGCCGGGTTTGGTAACGTACCAAGGACCTTCTCAGTTGTATCTGGTTCTCTCAGTGATTCCAGCCCAGGGGTCCTGAGCTAGTATGTTGTTGGTGGTATAATCTCTGTACTTGGGCTTTAGGGGGTACTCTGTGAAGTGGACGGGACCAAAGGGAGCACCTGGCAGGCGGTACATAGCTGGCAGGTTGGCAGGGGGGTTAGAGAATCTTTGAGTGAACTGACAGATTACAAGGATAAAATACAGCAATAATTGGGGGAACTAATATCTCATACCCTTTATTTAAAAATGATGATGAGGTTTTGGTCTTGGCCTGACGGGTATTTATCCCACACTGCCAGGCTTCACTTCTTGGTTGGGTTTTCTGGACTTGGGCGGGTTGACATCAGGTGTCTCAGATGGCAGTGTGGCACTTGGCACTGGCAGTTTGGCACTGGCCGCTTCAGGGTGAGAAGACTTCAAATCCTTCTGTTTATTGATTCAAGTGTTGGGTGCCTCTTTGGGTTCAGTGCCTTCCCCGGGACTTTGGGAGAGATCAGAATAATTCCCAGGGGGAGATTTGTCTATTTCACTGGGCTAACCGCTGGTGTCAGGCGTTGGCACCTCAGGGGAATTCTTGGAATCTCACACTGGCAATTTGCTTGCAGAATCCTGCAGGACAGCTAAGGGTTTGGGTCCTGGCAGGCTGGTAGCAACTTCTTTTATTAGTAGCAGATTGTCGTGTTCCCAGCCTATGAGTCTGGCAGTCCGCAAAGTGTTTTGTCCAGGGTTTGACCCTGGTTCCGTATTTTGAGATTTAGGAGCATCCAAATTGTCATTCCTGACAGGTGCACAAACAAGGCCATGTCAGGAAAAGCCAGAGGTTCAACCTACTCCCATTTAACGGTGTGCGGTTTCAGGGAGTTTGTAGTTGAGATTGATTGTTGCTGCTACACTGAAAGATCTAAAATACTACTGCATAATTTTACTAACTTCAGAAAAAAAAATTATGTAAAGCCTAATGGCTAGAGGGATATACAATACCAAGTTGATCATTAGACTCTGATAGTTTAGATTGATGCACTGAAGACCAATATAAAGGGCTGATATGGACCATCAGATGAAATTGACTAGGGTGTTATAACATCATAGCGGCCTGAGAGCATTGTGATGGGGTAATAAAAAGAGAATTATAAGGCCATATAGGATATAGAGGAAGAAGAGACAACCAGGAGCCAATGGAAAGGGGAAATAGTTGAGAAGGAAAAGTCTTTCTCTATTAAGTCATCTTGGAGAGGTAAAGTCATAGTAGCGTAGCCACAGGAATCTTTCCATGGTCATGAATAGCTTATATGTAGTTTCTTTGGTCTGATAATAATGGGCGGTGTCCTAATATTTTGGTTGTAATTTACCACAGCCAAAGATGGCTTTGAATATAATAAGAAGAAATATTTACTAAATTCAAGATGTTTCTGTCCTGGAGTAAGGAAGTTCAGGCTTGATAAAGAGAGCAGATAATTTACAAGGGTTAAGTAAACAAGAAGAAAAATAAATAAGCATAGAGAAGATAGAAGAATAAAAGAAGAAAAATAAGTGGATCAATTTTCTTCAACTATAACATGAAATGCTTAATACAATGAAGGGTTCAACTATATAGGCACTTAAAAATTATCCCAAGTAAAGAAATGATTAGCATACCTTTACCTGGTAGGATGCTAAACATTCAGGGAAGCGCTAAACCTGTTCTGGCTTGTTTGTGAGTCATTTTATCTGGTAAAGGGGCATTTGGTTGTCCTGTTAGAATAAAAAGTTCTTTTTGAACTACCGGGTTTGTTTAAAACCTAGACATCACAGAAAGCCTTGAAATCAATTGTTGGGGCACCTGACTAAACAAGAAGCCTGAGAGTTGGAAGATGGCAGGCCAAACTATCATCATTCATTTAGTGAACTTGAAATCAGGATTGAAACACCTAAAAGAGACCCACATATATCCCAGAAGTTAGTAGATGACAGTGAAGAATAACAGGTCAGGTGTGGAATACAGATTCCATCTGGGGTCCGGGAAGTAAACTTGGTCTTGATTGGGTTAGGCAAAAAGGTCATGGTCTATACCAGGTCCATATTAATCATGAATAGTGTAAGTTTTTAAGGGTCTCACATCAAGGAGAACAAGAAGGTCAGAGGCATGAGCTTAATCATCTTCTAGAGGGTGGTATAAAATAAATTGAAACCTAACATATATATTTTAGGCTCAGTGATAGAACATGGGCTACTTTTAGTGTGATCATTATTTATACAAGAATGTGGGACAAAAACATAATTGGCGACCCCAATTGTATGTTTAGCTAAACATTTTTTAGGATGATGCTTCAGGTTGTGGTAAAACCTATACAAATATTCTTCTAGATTCTTGTCTGGGGGGATGAAAATTGTTTCTTTAAAGACTCTGAATTCAGGGACTGGGCCTTTGATTAGGAAAGTGAGAGAATTATTTTTCTTGTATGATTTTTGAACATAAAAGGCTGCAGTGGAACCTTTAAGAGGACAAAGTTTCTTGTTTTTGGGTTCTGTAAGTTGATTATTAGAGCCTTTGATGATTTCTTTATGGTTTGGCTCATTATTAAGGTCTTGTAAGTTAAATAGAAGTTCATTTTTTTCTTCCAACCCCTTTGTTACTTCTGCATATATCATATTATGATTCTTGGGTATTCTTTTTGAATTTTTTTATGACGTTATCTGGCTTTTGCTTATGGCTATGTTGCCAGAACTTTAAAGATTCCAGACCATAGTTTCTGCCAGTATTGGTTCAAGTGAGTTCAAACCTGCAGCTAAGCCATTTTTAACCTTTTCTGGTTCAGATATGCTGACAGAAGCAATTGATCCTTGGTCTGGGACCCTGAATGGCTGCAGATCAATAGATAAGCAATTTCAGAGTATTGTCAACTTCTCTTTCTTTTCTGAGCCATTATTAATTGTGTATATTGGTCCTGGATCTGTTTTCCTCTTTTCTTTTTAAGCCTTATCCTCTTGCTGGTATCTGGTTTCTTGTTCTGGCCATTTTTGAACTGATTTGCTACAAGTGGCTCCAGGACCTGTTCCTGTGCTGCTTTTTGGTTTTTTGGTGCTGTGAGGTCAAAATATTCCCAATAAGATAACCATGTCAGGGTTAACCCTGACAGGTTGACTGGGAAATTTGATAAAACTCCAGGTGAGAAAATGACTCTCCCACTGAGATAGTGGGCAGAAAGATAGAGGGGGTGTATATGGTCTCACATATATATCCAGTTATTGTCTTTATTGGCTTTGATAGGTTTTTACCTAGGATTGGGAAGATAAAAATGACATATAAACTTCTTCAGTCACCTGGTAATAATGAGGATGAGATTCTGGCCCCTGAACTAATTAGGATATGACACTAAGTTCTACCTGAATGCTGGAAGGCACCTGACTTAAAGGAGTTTTGATTAAAAACCTGGGTGTGGGTGTGATGAGAGCCACATCTGAATTCATGGATCTGAATCCAACCTTGGATGTATTCACAGAGCTGGGAGAAATAGGACTAATTTTAGATCTGAAGGGGTGATCTTAATGTTTTTTAAAACTGGTAACTGTTTAGGACTCTATATGATTTTTTAGCACAGACAGAAGGTTTACTAGCATGAAGATCAGAAGATAATTGTATCATTTTCTTCACCTGGTATATGATTAGCTGTTTATCTCTGTTGGGAAGGAAAAGGAATTCTGGGGAATATTCTTTATCCTTCACACTTTTAACAGGCACTTTGCCTCAAGAAAAGGTAAAGATTTAGCATAGAAAGGTGGTAAACAGTTAAGATTTGCTAAAACTATTTCAGGGGTGACCCTGACAGTTGATGGTAAACAAAGACATAATGATTTGAAGACCAAAAATTAATCTTAATAAGAGGAGTGCATATATCAGTCAATCTTATTGTTAAATATGTTTAACTTAATAAACAATATATATATCAAACTTTCAGCTGGCTAAAATAAAACTGGCTGGGTTTTCACATGTTAGTGATTCACAAAAAAATCTTTATGAATCTGTAATAGATTGCTGGGCTCCCGTTTTAATATTACTTGAAAGTGATCTTCTTGTGAGTTTGCTTTATTTCTGATTTGAAATCCTGATTTTTAATAATTTTTCAGAGGTTGCAACTGAAATAAGTATTGTTCAGTGCTTGGATCAAGGGAAAGACATCAGTTTAAAAAGAGATAGGGGAAAGATTGACCAAGACAATCTTTATTGAGAAGAGATATGTTTTTATACTATAATGAGAAGGCTGCTGTGCTACCAAGAGAGAAGGGCAACAGTGACAAAATTGACTGTAAGGATGCAAAAGTGAGAATCTTTAAAGGCCAAGCTGACACTTTTTAAATTTTCAAAATGGCTTTTTATAATAAAGTAATTACTTTCTCTTGACTTTTTTGGTTGAGAAAAGGAATAAAAAGTATTTTATATGGCCATAATAATTTTTATTTCCAGATATGCTGTTTTAATTTAATTTTGAAATTTCAAAATTGTTGACTTGGCCACTTTTAAATCCTCACTTTTGCATCCCTACCATCGGTTTGGCTACTGTTGCCAGAAGAAGGTATATGTGGCATTTGATTGAGATAAGAATAGATAATGCTTGTCTTGAGAATTTTGTGATTGTTGTTGTAAATTGACATTGTGCCATATTAGGAAATATGGGATCTGGCCTTGTTGGTGGGATCAAGTGAGGCTATGTTGTTAGATCCAGTATGAGATGACTTGGTGAGTGCCTTCTGGGGGTTGTGAGACAAGTTGGCAACTAAGTTGTCCAATCTGGTTGCAACACAGGGTGCTCTCAGATCTATAGAATTCAAGAAAGCTTCCAATTGTACATCGGGAACCCACATTCCTGATACACGTATCCCTTATTTTTTGATGAGTTTTATAATTGGGATTTGCAAATTTTCATTATTCAGAAAATTGGCAAATTAAAGGATTGACTTTGTTAAATATTTTATTTTGATTCAGCTGAAATGCTCACACTTCGGATTGTAAATCATGTATGTTGGATCTGGCAATCCCACATTTTGTCAAACATGTACTTTTAAAGTCTTGGTACCAATCAAACACCATTTTTATTAATTAAATTTATGCTAGTATCCTCACTTCGGTATTAAAAATTGTTTTAAGTATTTCCAAGATGGCTAAGTTTTGATACAAGAAACTGGATTTATGGGTGTACTTTTTTCTATGTGATTTGGTGTGAGGAATTTTTACTTTAAAAATCACCATCCTTTGGATGAGATAGGATGTGGACTTGATCTCTACTTATATAATACTTAATGGTTTCTTGAAATAATCCTTGGGCGTCTCAACATCAGGTTTCAAAAAGTACTGGATTTCGAATTAATTTTACGAGTTAACTAAATAACCCAACTTTATGTGTTAAATCAAACCATCAATTAGATTTCAGGAATGATTCAATTTAGGCTTGCACCAAGCATTTGGATTCGTGTTTAAAAGTAGATTTGAAGCTGACATCTGGGTGGGCAGAATTTTGGCTACGATAAGGTTTGAGGGGTCTGGTTTAATAAAATGCAGTCAAGAGAGAATTGTACAGACGATATAAAATCTACATGAATTAATCTTTTTATGAAGACTCGAGGGGACAAGTTGGATTGATGTAATAAAAATTTATCTTTCGATTAAGTAGCAGTAAGCCATAGAAGGAAGTAACGTAATGAAGACTTGTGATGAGAAGGAGAAAGGGCCTTGAATTTTCTCAAATAAACCTGACTCAATCCTTTTCTTGCCAACAACCAATTTAAACATGTCTGCTAAACCTGTTGCCGATGCTTCCAAGGATGCTCCTGTCGTTACTGACATCTCCAACTCCGACGTAATCCTTAAATACAATGCCGCCTCCACTATCGCCAAGAGTAACCCAAATTACTTGCTTGATTTAACAAGTTTTAGGTGCCATGGAAGCTGTTGTTCAAAAATGTACTCCAGGCACTAAGCTGATTGATATATGTTCTTTCGGTGACCAATTCATTCTGGACGAAACTTCCAAGGTCTTTAAAGGAAAGAAAATTGCCAAAGGTAAAATACTCTTTGGTAATGTCCCAACCGTTGCTAGGAATTGCCTTTCCCACCTGCATCTCCTTAAACCAGCTTTGCTCCCACGTCTCTCCCCTTTCTTCCGACCCCGAAGCAAATATCGAACTCAAGAAGGGCGACCTTGTTAAAATGTATAATAGACTCATCTTGACTTGCTTAAATTTTTAGTGAGTTGGGTGCACAGATCGATGGCTTCCCAGGTGTTCTTGGTCACTCTTTTGTCGTGGGAGCTTCCAAGGTAAAAGCTATAAATATTTTTTATTGATTAATCGATAGGAAGAGCCCGCCACTGGAAAGCACGCTGACGTTGTTCTGGCTGCACATCACTCTGTTGAAGCTGCAAGTCGTCTCCTTAGACCTGGAAACAAGGTATTTTTTTTGTTTAAAGTTTTCTCACTTTTTAAGAATTTCCTTGTCACTGAAGCTGTCCAAAAAGTTTGTGAAGCTTATGGTACTAAGCCTGCCGAAGGATCTCTCTCCTACCAGGTTGAGAAAGATATCCTTGAGGGTACCAAACAGATCATCTTCAACCCCAATGATCAACAGCGTCAGGGCTTCAAGTCTTGTGAGTTCGCTGCCAATGAAGTTTACTGTGTAGCAGTCTACGCTTCTTCAGGAGAGGGCAAAGTAACCCTTTATTGGTCGTGCACTGCTGACTTTTTTAGATGAAGGAAACATCCGTCAGGACCACTGTCTATAAGCGCACTGATTCTACTTACTCACTCAAGCTGAAGGCTGCCCGTGCTGTTCACAGCGCGATTAAACCATTTGGAAAGTTCCCATTCTCTCTCCGGTAAACCCTTATCACTAGATTTATCTTACCTTAAAAGCTCTCTAGCTGATGAAAAAACTGCTCGTATGGGAATCATTGAATGTGTCCGCAGCAGAGTTGTTTCAGCGTTTGACGTTACCAGCGAAAGTGCTGATGAAGTCATCGCCTCTTTCATGTATACTATTCTTGTTTTTGCCAACGGAAACACTGTTGCCACTTCTTTCCCAGTCGACTTGGAATCCTACAAGTCAGAGAAAAAGATCGAGGATGCCGAAATTCTTGATATTCTCCAGCAGGATGTCACTCGCAAGTCAAAGAAGTCCAAGAAGCCTAAAGCCGCTGAACAGTAAATATTACTTTGTACTAGCCAGGAAAACTTTTCAATAGACGGCCCCCTTGGTTTGTTTAACTAAACTTGTAACAGTAATGTTTATTTTGATTGTCTTAAGGTACTCAATTTATTTTGACGATATATCTACATAGATGAATGTGTTCACTTGAAAGTGCATTCTAATTTTTATAAATAATATCCTCATATAAAACCACTAATATCAACGTTAAATATCATCCTTCGATGGCTTTAGGTATAAAGGTAGCTGATTCTCTTCTTCAATAATATTTTTTGATTCACACTATAAAACAGTTTCTCATTCATGAGATTGGACATTCCCTAATAACCATGATATCACATTCAACTCATTTGGATCCAATTTAAAAAATAGTTACAATGTAAGCTTAGTAACCAAGATAAATAAATTGCTCAATTTAAGCTTTTTGATGTGACTTGTTTTTTTTGTAGGTGCAAACCATTTTTACCACAGAACATGCAGCAGCTCTATCGGATGTGATGTGCATTGTCTGTCACCTTGGAAAGCCAACCCTGTTCATCACATTTACAGCAAATGGTAATTGGGAAGAGATTAGACGTGAGCTTGGCCTTGTGAGAATCCTATGGACCGGCCAATATTGTTGCCCAGGTGTTCCATATTAAGATCAAGGAGCTGATCTGGGATATGCGCCATGAATTTTTTGGTCCCTACCTGGGGCACTTTTGTGTCATTGAATATCAGAAGTGGGAGCTTTCACATATGCACTGTGTTCTGTTTCTCCGCTCCACATACAATTTTTTCATCCAGCCTCAGAACATTGACCAAGTGATTTGGGTCAAGATCTCTCCCATGGCTGCTACCCCTTATCACAACGAGCTCAGATGTTTGGTTTTGAGCTATATGATCTATACCCTGTACAATCAGAATCAAGATGCATCCTGTATGCATGACTTTTTGACGGGCTGCTGCTGCTCAAAGTACTTCTCAAAGCAGTTTCACAATGGACGGTCCTACCTGCTAATGAGTATCCAAACTATAGGTGTCACAGCCTCCAGAATGCACTTGGATCAGAGACTGTGACTGGATGTGATAATGTTGCAGTCAACAACAGCTGGGTTGTTCCGTACTCTCCTGCTCTTATCTGGAAGTACAAGGCACACATAAATGTTGAAGTCAGCATGAATCTTTGGACAATCAAGTACATTTTAAAGTACATCTCAAAGGGAGAAGACATGTATACAGCAACAATTGAGGATCAGGCACTTTTGGCTGATATTGTGCGCCAACATCCTGATGCTGTCAATAACGAAGTCCGCCAGCATCTCCATGGTCGATACATTGCCCCACCAAAGGCTGTCTGAGAGCTGATGGAGTTCCCCCATCACTCAATCTATCCTTCTATCATTTGCTTGGCTGTTCATGCTGAGAACCAACAGATAGTTTATTTTGCTCCTGGTGATGATGTCCTCTGCCAAGTAGAAAATCCTCCCAGGACAACTCTTATGGGGTGGATGCTTTATAATGCCGGGAATGAGGATGGCCGTCATCTTTTATACTCAGATTTTTCTCAGCATTATACTTGGTATGCTGTCACTCAAATCTGGAGACGGCGTCAGCAACATGCACAGTTTGGCTGGATGTATAATGTCATCCCAAATCAAGGTGAGTGTTTCTTTGTATGCCTTCTTTTAATTATTCAATGTGGGTGTACGAGCTTTGTGGACCTAAGGACTGTAGGCAAAAGATTACAAAGAAGAACATATCTCACCAACCGTCTGACATGTGAGGCCTTGAATTTACTACGAGATGATGCATACTGGAGAATTGTCTTTCAGGAGACTGCTGAAACCTATTCAGGCCACAGACAGTGGCTTCTTTTTGTACAGGGCCTTACCTTTAGAGATATCATCAATGGTTTGAGTATCTGGAATGAGTTTAAAGAGGGCTTTTGTGATGATCTAAAGCACTGGCTGCAGTTTTTGATTGTCTCAGAGGGTCTTACTGATCCCTATCTTGATTATGAGCTTTTTTTAATTGCCTGTGAGCTTTGTCAGTTTGGTCAAAGCTTGGAAGCTTATCATCTTTCAAACTATGCTCAAGGCTGAGATGATCCCAGAAACCCTATTCAGGACTTTAATTCTCTAGTTGAACTACAGCAAGCCCTCCTAGCCTAACTTAATGCAAATCATTGGGCAGTATTTACCCAAATTGCTGAGCAGATTATCCAGGACCTACTCATGCACACTTCTTCCTTCAAGGCTCTGGAGGTACTAGAAAGACATTCCTTTACCAAGCTCTGGCTGCTCATTACATGATTAGGGTATGCATGTCATTTGTGTTGCTTCAACTGGCTTAGCTGCCAGCCTTTTGCCAATGGGCCTGACTGCTCATTCAACTTTCAAAGTGCCTCTGAACCTAGATGAGAACTCTGTTTGCAACATTAGATATCAATCTCAGCTGGCTACCCAGTTACATCAGGCACCCTTACTTATATGAGATGAGGCTCTCATGCAACATAAAATGTTGTGCTGGCTGTTGAGCGTACTCTTCAGGATGCTTGCAACAATGAGGCTCTTTTTGATAAACTCTCAGTGATTTTTGAGGGTGGCTTTAAACAGACTTTTCTGATGATCTGCCATGATAGTCATGCCCAGCAGGTTGAAGCTTTCATCCAGTAGTCTAGAATTTGGCCTCATCTTCAGATTTTGTTTCTGAACCAGAACATGCGCCTACATCAGACTAAAAAAAATGCAATTTATGCCCGGTATCTGGAAGACTTATCCCTTAATCTTTGGCTTTATAGATTGATAAATTTATCCCTGCTATTACTAAGGTTGCTAGATCTGAGCAGCTGACTCAGGCTATCTATCCTTCTGAACAGCTTCAAGCCCTAACTTCTAATAATGTGGCTGTATTTTTTAAAGGCTGAGCTATTTTAACTGTCAAGTTGTCAAGTTTAACTCTAGAATCCTTGACACTTGCCCTGAAGTTTCTCATGTCTATAATGCTGGGAACCGTGCAGACCCAGAAGAAGGTGATGATGCTGATTTGGTTACTGCTGAGGTTATGCAGACTTTTACTTGCAGCAGCTTACCTTAATCTTATCTCATCCTGAAGGCAGGTGTTCCAGTGATAATTTTTTGTAACATTTATGCCTCTGAAGGTCTTTGCAATGATACAATAGCCATAGTTACAACTTTTTTTCAAAATGCAATTGAAGTTACAGTTTTATCTGGGGTCTATCAGGGCTGCCATTGTCTTATTCTCCACCTTACAATAGTTAAAAAAGAAGAGTTCCATTTTACTCTACAGTGCTGACAGTTTTCAATCTGCCTAGAATTTGCTATGACAGTCAACAAATCTCAAGGTCAGTCCTTAAGCCACGTGGGCATTGATCTCACTCATGACCCCTTTCCTCATAGTCAGCTCTATGTTGCTCCTTCTTGTACTACTGATGTACAAGACATTGTAGCCTTAATTGATCTTAATAATAATCATGGTCAGATGCAAAATGCTGTATATTCAGAAGTTTTTCTTCACTAAGCCCCTCAGCCTGTGTGAGTCTTTAAATATCATTTTTAGCACAATAAACTTTTCTTTACACACAATATCAATAAATGCTGAAAATTTTCTTCATCTTAAAGTTATAACACTAAACGTTTAAAATGCTATTAAAAAAGCAACTATTAATGTTTATACCACAGACAATCTATAAACAAGAAACACATACCAACTAGCTGCTGTAAAAGAGTAAAGCTGAGTGTAGCCTAGCTTTACTCTTTTAGCAGCCTGTCTGAAACATCTTTCCTTTTACCAGATAGAGTATAATATGAGAATTTTAAATGAACAATTATTTTTAAAAACATTTTTTCTAGGATATCAGGACACGTACCCAGCAAAATGCTGTAAAAGAGCAAAACGGGTGTAGCTCAGCTTTGTTTTTTTAGCATCCTGCCCACCACACCACATTTGTAATTGATCTTAGTGTGTCTGCTATTTAAAAGAAACTAAATAATTATGCTTAAAATTTTTATAAATAAACAAACCAGATACTTTCAAACAATCCCTGTTAGTTTAAAGCTATTCACCCTTTGGCATGACCGTTCATAACCCTTGCCATTAGCTTTGCCACCACAGTCTTAATTTTTTATACTCTGGAGGGATTTTGAAACCCTTTTGAATGGTTTTGTATATAATCCATCTTATCTTTCCACACATTGCTTTTTATTGCTGTTAGTACCAAAACCCCAGAATCTCTTTTTAAAACATCATCACACTTCACACTTCACACTTTTTATTTTAAAGCAAGTTTGATTACAGTAGTTTTTAAACCTGTTGAGATAAACATATATTAGTCAGTTTAGAACGCATGAGTTTAGTCACAAAACAAATTTCAACTGGTTTCAGTTGAAGGTCAATTTAATTAATAAAGCTTTCATTTATCTATAGTCAGAGAAACAAAAACAGTCAATCATACAACAAAAATAAAGTCAAATACTGAATTCTGAAAATGAGATAGCAAACAGATGAAACTCAAATTCAAAATGCACACACTCTAGTCACTCCCTGAAGCATTCTATATCAAGTTTAATTATGAGTGTGTGAAAAATATGATAAAAACAGAGAACACATATGGTTCAGTCACAAAAGTGATGAGCTCAAACACAAAACAACTCAGTTTTTTAAATATTGTTTATTTTGGGACTCAAATTAGAAATAGTGAATTTCAGGAGTAAATCCACCAAAATCTATTCAAGGAACTACAACATTATTTTCAATGTGCATGCTTTTAAATTTGGACATTTATGTCTGAGAGAATGTCGTAAAAAGGGGCATTTATTTAAATAATATTAGTTTTCTAGAAATACTTTGCTTTTCTGTTTTAATAAAATTTGATTGTTTTTTACAATGAGTTTTACCAGCAAAGATAACTTTGGCATCATCAAGAAGCAGTACCAGGAGCTACTCCAAGCTCAGGCTGTTGATCAAGGGAGTGCAACCATCATGTTTCCCGTGTACACCCAATTTAATGCAAGCTGTGAAGAGGGTGAGTTGTATGTGTTGCCAGCCCCATTCATGGGTGGCTTTTCTGATAGCCATTATGGTGCTCCCCAAGACCAGGCCCAACCTGCGCCTGTGCCACATTCTGGAGACTGGGCAATTGTGGCCCCCTCTATCCCTATCCAATAATTACCCAAGAATTCAGGTCAAGTAAACCTTGCCCTGTCTAATCTGGATCCCCTTATTTCTGAAGCCCGCCAAAAACGTTAAATCATAACCAATGAGGTGATAGAGAAGATTGTGAGCCTAAAGCAGAGTGGTGTAACTTTTGCAGAAATTGCCACTTGGCTTCAATTTACCAAGGCAGTGATCAAGCGGGAGTTCTGGGCCCTTTTAAAAAGAGGTGACACTAAGCTGGCCAAGAAGCCAAAGAAGCAGGCCAACTCCCAGATCAAGGAGGTGTATGCTCTAATGCTTGCCCTATTTCAGCAGGATCCTTACCTTTGATTAACTGAGATCTGCTGCTTACTAGGGCTCCAAGGCATTTTAATTGCTAGCTGCACTGTGCAGCTCTGCATGCATGGGCTTGTTGTTGGAATTCTGATTCTAACCAATTGGCCAGGGGATGAATGAGATGATGGCTCTGATTTTCCCTATGTTCCTGTGATTGGTGCCATCATCACCTACTGCTTGTCCTTAATTTTATACAATGCCATATTTATATCCTATTATAATTTGTCATTGAAATTTCATGATTATGGTTTCTTGGAAAAAAAGAATGCCCCCAAGGGTAAAATAAAAGAACTAGAGAGGATTGTGATTGGTGTGTTTCTTGCAGCTTCCCCAAAAGAGACTGTATTTTACTGGACTACAACCAGTTACACCAATGGTTACTGGTACAGAAAATCCCTCTCCAACCTTTTAGTCACCTGAAGCTTGGCCAACTCAAAATTCTGAATCTTTCTGAGTCATAAAATGGAGTGCACTGAAGTGGCTTCCAAAAAATCAAGCAGACAGCCATGAAGTCTCAATTTTCTCTGTTGGGGATGCTGATATTCACCTGGGGAATGCACTGTTTTTTAACATTGGGGACATCATCTGTGAGCGCAACCTTGCAACCTTCAGCCAGGTAATTAGTGCAACCAACAACCACACTGTGCTGTTTCCTCATCAGAAGGTTGCTGACATGTTCACAAAGATGGCCCTGAATGCTAACAGCAGCAGCAGCCAATCACTAAAGGATTCTCAGCTGCCCTCTTGCAATTTCCCGGCGTACAAGCCAATAACCGTCCTCCCTGAGTCTGAATATGATGTCATGCATCATGAATTCCTTCAAGCCGCTCAAGGCACTCAATTGCCATAGGGTCATCCAGCCGCCCTAGTCCCCATACAATTCTCCCAGGTGACCAGCACCAACCCCCAGCCAATCAAGTCCTCCCCTCACAATCCAGCCCACCAACTAGTTTGCTCCGCCCAATCCATTTCACCCAATAAAACTCACCCCCAATAATTTTTATTTTATAATATATGTTAGTTTAACTTTTAATTATTTTTTCATTTTTATAATATATATTTCACGTTTACCTACAGTAATAATTGATTTTTATCATGTCACAAGTTAAATTTGGCTGCTTTAATATGTATTAATTCTATTATTTTCTATTATAACTTTAATATTTTTGAAGCGCTACAATAAAACAAATCTAAAAACTACAAATGCTACAGACCAGCCAATCAGAATGTGTGTACAATTGTGCTATCTTTGTGCTTGGATCAGACCAGACATGCCTCAGTTATTGCACCCAGTTTAACTTAATGAAATAAGTCTGTTAAAAATAAGATATATTTTTGTTTGCAAATTGGCATGTCAACTTGTGATCAATCTAGCACCCAGCCCCTGAGTTCTCTGGTGCTAGATTGATTACAAGTTGGCATTCCAATTTGCAAACAGAGACATAACCTATTTTCAAAAGGCTTATTTCATTAAGTTAACCTGGGTGCAATAACTGAGGCATGTCTGGTCTGATCCAAGCAGAAAGACAGCGCAGATTTACACTCATTCTGATTGGCTGGTCTGTAGCATTTGTAGTTTTTAGATCTGTTTTATTGCAGCACTTCAAAAATATTAAAGTTATAATAGAAAATAATAGAATTACTAAAAATAATCCCTCTTACCACATATACTTTCTGAACTGTATGATCTACATATAACCCCTGAGTGTGATCATTTTTTTAATAAATTTGTACTACACACATAATTAGCATACTAAGTTAAGAACAAATTATATTGTAATTGAACAAAAATGTACATGAACAAAATATGTTGTTCATGATACTAAGAATGGGTTGGTTTACACACTCTGAATATATGATCTACATATAACCCATGGAAGTGGTTATCTTTTAATAAATGTGTGCTTTGGGTTGAAATTAGCATACTGATTTGAGAACAAATCATGTTGTACCCAGATAAAACATGTACATGACAAAATATGCTGTTCATGATACTAAGAATGGGTTGGTATATACAATAAATATACATAATATCAATATTGTTGCAACATCTTTGATTACTCCCTCTTGGGGAATTAACGCCCTAATTAGTTCACCAAATTAGTCATCAAATGGCTCACCAACTGATCATTAAGTTGGTGGCACTGCTATCATTCAGCTGTCTATCACAGGAATCAAACAATCAAGATCCTAAAAGGAACATAACTTGAGTAAGCCTTGTGACTTAAGAGGAACATTACTCAGATAAGCCCCATGACCTCCATGACCTCCATGGACATTATGTGGCTTTCCATGATACTATATATTAACCTATATTTATATCCAATAAAGTATCATTCTATTCTTAATTTTCCCCTTTATCTTGTTTATTATACTTTCCAGAAGTATATACTCAACAATATCAAATGAATAGTATTACTTAAAGCTAATAAAAAAATTAATAATTAAAATCAGATAGATTTATTAAATCTCTATTAGATACAATAGAATAGATAAAGTTTATTGGGATATTTTCATTGGTATAAAATGGGTTAGGGTAAGAACAAGGAAAACATGTCATAATTGGAGGCAATGATCAAGGAGTTTGATGCAGCAGTAGCTAAAATCAAGGAAGTAAATCAAAAGGTGAAGGACATGCTCAAGGAGGTGGTGTTAGAAGGTGACAAACTGAACAAACTTACCAGGAAGACTGTGAATAATGAGATACCCAATACTAATGACAAACTTGCAAAAAAAGCTCCTTAATGTACAGAAAGATGTTCTTGCCAACCTACAGTTCAAGCCACAGGGGTTCACAACTGCGGAGGCATGGTCAAAAGATGCTGAGATATTTGAGCAACTAAAAATAAAAAGAAAAAGAAACCAACAGAAGACCAGCAAATAACTAGTGACAGATCCTGTGAAGCAGCCCCTGTCAAAGAGGCAATAGGTAAAGATATAAAAAAGGTAAAAAATAAAACATCAAATAAATAAAAAGATTTTACTAACTTTTTTATTTATAGAAGAGAACAAAGGAGTAGTCCACCAATAACTAAAACCCTACATATCCCAAACCTTTTACAGCAACTACGCTCCTCACATAGGGCATCAGCTGGTCCTGACACCAGTTGCCTGCTCCAAAATGATAAAAAATAGAAACAAATTACCCTATGAAGTCAGAACAACTTGCAAAGTTCCAACCCACACAAGATGACACTGAATGGTGGGTCTTGGCTTTGGCTGTGGCCCCTAACCTGCACCTCAACCAGTGTGTTCCACTCCCAAAATTCTGCAAGCTCTTTTTCCTCCTTGTCTGGGAATTCATCAACACAATGCCATACCAAATCTTACCCAAAATAGAGAAAGAACAAGGAGAAGTATGTTTCTAATTTCCAACCAAATACACAATATCCCACATCCTAAAAACTTTTAAAGAAAAAGTAACATCCCTTACCTTTAGTTTGTCTGCCATCCTTCCCGCTGTTGTGGGCGTCCTTAGAGACTTCAGGGCCTCCTGGCGCTCTGACCAGACTAAAATACCACCAATCATGGAAAAACTCTTCTACAACGTCCCATAAAAATAAAATAAGTACCCTATACAATAAATTTTGTGAGTTATCAGCCCTGTTTGTGGGGCAGAGACTTCACTTAATTTTTTACCTAGGTCTTGTTGTAATGATGGGAATTTAAGCAGAAGCATGCGTCCCTCTGATGTAATAATAAAGCTGGGTGAAATTATACATTTACTAGATGTAAAAAAATTGCCCCTGGGTACAACTCAAATGAGCACGTTATTCAGGATGCAGTTATTCTTGCCGCCACATATGGGATGGCAGCTCAATCTGAAAAAATCCTCCTAGCCAATTGTATTGCAGTGCTCCCGTACTCAAGATACCACAATCTATATAATACAGGAGAAATGTCAACATACACTTTTGCAATAGGAATTTCTAGTTTATTTCAACTTCAAGTCCTGGAATTCCGCCACTCATACCCCCAATAAAGCTCTAAACCCAAATTAAAATTTTAATTTATATATATAACAATTTAAAATCTACTCTAATTAAGCCATTCATATTCAAAAAATTGTTGGGTATATACTTCTGGGAAGTATAATAAACAAGATAAAGGGGAAAATTAAGAAGAGAATGATACTTTATTGGATATGAATATAGGATAATATATAGTATCATTGAAAGCCACATACTGTTCATGTACGTCATGGAAGTCATGTGGCTTATCTTAGTAATGTTTCTCTTAAGTCATGAGGCTTTTTCAAGTTGTGTTCTACTTAGGATCTGGATTGTTTGATTCCTGTGATAGATGGATGAATGATAGCAGTGTCACCAACTTAATGATTAGTTGGGGAATCATTTGGCAAGTCACTTGGGGCATTATTTCCCCAAGAGGGAGTAATTGAAGAAGTTACGACATCTCTCCCTGGGGTATTGAAAGGTGAACCCTTGGGAATTTTCTTGAGAGTGTCAAGGATACAGGCTTGGTATTGATCTAGTTTGGCGTTGGGTACAGGGAGCCTGGAATTGCGTTGAGCTTGTCTTGCTTTGCACAGAAGGAGGTGGTTATGGTGCATGCGTTTTAGTTTGGTTTGAGAGCCAATTACTTTGATGAGGTAAGTATTTTTGGGATTGACTTCCATGACAATGCCTGGCCCATATAACCCTGGATTCAACTTATGCTGATTGTGGTTGACAGCCCAGATCTTGTCCCCAACTTGGAATCTTTCTTGTTGTAGTGGAATTTCCTCTCTTTTGACTCCTTTCTGTTCCATGTCTTCTTGGTCTTTTCTAGCACGCTGTACATCAGGATCACTGCTGTTTGACACCTTCTTAGGTAAAGGTAAATGTGGTCCTGTGGTAGTACTGACAAGGGCGGGCTTTTACCCATAGACAAGTTCATACAGGCTTTTGCCTGTGTTATAATGACTTGTGTTCTACATACCATGAGTGTTGTTGGCAACATGTTGACCCAGGTTTTTGGATTATTAGCAGATAGCTTACTGAGGGCTTCCACTAGCAAGCCATTTAGTTGTTCTACTCTTCCATTTTCTTGCGGGTGATAGGGACTGGCTATGGTGTGTTTTATTTCATTCTTGGCAAGATAGATATTGGTGTTGGTGGCTTTAACTTCAGTCCCTCTGTCTGTGATCAGGTCAGGTTTGCCAAACTTAGCTATGATATATTTGCCAATAAATTGTCTTACATCATTGCCTGTGTGTTTTTTTATAGCTTGTGCTACAGGCCACCTAGTCACATAATTAATAGCTGTTATGATGTATTTTTTGCCTTTGTTTTTACCAGGCATTGACCCCAGAATATCCAGTGACAGCACCTTGAAGGGATGTGTGATTGAAACTGGTAGTACTGACTTGGGCCGTGCCTTGGATTAGACATATTTTTCACAGACTTTGCATTGCTCCAGTACCTCCTTGATATCATCCAGCATGTTGGGCCACCAGTAGCGCATCTTGAGATATTCATGCAAGTTCCTGCTATGGGTGTGTCCTAGATCTCTGTGATATTGGAGGATTGTGTCAATCTTTTGTGTTGACAGAAATTAGAGTACAGTGTCAACACTTGGAAGTATTTGGTATAGTGTACCATATAAGTTTTTAACAGATGATTGTTCTTGAGGACCTTCTATTGAATGTCCTTTGGTGTGCCAGGTGGGAACCCTTCTTGGAGGTTCCCCATGATTAACATTGGCTAATTGGGGTCCCCATCAGTGCGTAGAAAATGTTTATTTATAGTCTTGATAAGGCGTCTGCAGTAAGCATTTTCTTGCCTGGTTTGTATTTAATTATCATGGGATACCTTTGTATGAGGCTCATTAATTCTGCTTGTCTTCTTGATAGGTGTTGTTGAGTTTTGAAGAATATCAATGACTTGTGATTGGTTAGCACTTTGAATATTTGTGCACCTTCCAGATAGCATTGCCACTTTAGGAGGCAGTGAACAATATCTACCAGTTCCTTGTCATGTATTGGGTATCTTTGTTCCCTGTCAGACAACTTTCTTGATTTGTATGCTACAGGGAGGAAGTCCTTTTCTGCAGTTTGAATTTGGAGTACTCCTCCTATAGCGTAATCAGATGTGTCAGTTTCTAGTTTGTATACTCCCTCACAATTTGGATACTGGAGGATAAGGGCAGTGACCATGCACTCTTTTAGTTTTTGGAAATGTTGGTCTCTTAGCGGTATCCATATAAATTTGGCTGTCTTGCCTATGATTGTATAAAGATGGCAGTCAAGGGACCCCAGTTGGGGATGAACCTTCTGAAATAGGCTACCATGCCTAGGAATGTGCAATGTTCACTCTTATTCTGTGGTGCTGACATGTTAGTTATGGAACATATGTTTTCTGGATCTGGTTTGATTCCTTTATTGCTGATAAGGTGACCAAGGAATGGAATTTCAGATGAGAAAAGTTGCATTTTGAAGGTTTGAAAATAAGTTGGTTTTCTTTGAGGGTTCAAAAGACCATGTGGACATCTTCCCAGTGTTGTGTTACAGTTGGACTGTATATGATTGTGTTGTCTAGGTAGATGGTTGCTCTTTTTCCAATGTGTTCCTTGAAGACCTTGTTCATGAAGATCACAAAGGTGCTGGGAGAATTTTTCATACTGAAATTGAGAACCACACATTCAAAGGACCCATACTTGGTTCTGAATGCAGTCTTTGGTATATCTTCAAGTTTTATGCAAATTTTGTGATAGCCTGCTGTTAAGTCAATTTTTGTGAAGACTTGGGACCCACCAGGGCATCAAAAAGGTCATCAATCAGGGGCAGGGGATATCTGTTATTAATTGTAACCTCGTTGAGCGCCCTGTAGTCTGTGACTAGGCAAAGTCCTCCATCATTTTTTGCCACAAAGAAGACGGCTGCGCCAAAAGGTGATTTGGGTGGTCAAATGAGGCCTTTTTCAAGGGCTTTGTCAAGTCAGGCTTTTAAAGAATTGCCCTCCTGAGGGGTGAGATGGTAAATGGGTTGTGCTTTGGATAAACTCCCTTTGAGGCCAATTTTCTATTGTATACCCCAGTCAGGCGGTAGGCCTGTTAATTTTCTTGGAAAACAGAAGGGAATTTGATGACTAGCTGTGCTCAGATTGGGTCTCTTTCATGTACAGTTTCTGTATTCTTAAATTGAATAACATCATATGTGCATGTGTTCTAATTGATTTTGCTATAATCAGTATCCTCTTCTGTTTCCATGATTTTCAAAAATACATGGTTTTTCATGAGTGTATCAAGATGAGTTGGGTAGACATGGTGGTGCACCTTGCCTCTTGTATGGTGAGGGTAGTGCTATCCCAGTTGATGTGAGGTTTGTTCTTTATTATTCAATCCAAGCCAAGTATAGCATCATACTTTGGGATTGGTATGATTGGGCCACTAAGCGTAGTCTGCATGTCTCTGATTTGGGCACAGAAATTTTTTGCTTCCTTGGTGACTGGTGTGCTCCTATTGTCTGCCATGAGAACTCTTTTGATGTTGCTTTGGACTGTGGGTAGTTTCATGAGGTTGGAAATTTTCTTGTAAACAAAGGATTGGTCTGCTCTAGTGTCAAATAGTGCTGTGCCCTAATATCTGCAAAAGCAGAAAGGATAAGTGAGGAGTTTACTTCCAGTTTGCGCGGCAAACAGTAGAGGATTGCTGGAGGGTAATTAGATCATGGTGATTGAGTCCATATATTGGTCCCTATACAAGTCTTGTAGAGTGGGGGAGAGCAGCTTGCCTAATCACTCCTATGAGCTTTTCCCTCCTTGTTGGTGTCCTCAGTGCTTGCTTGGTTAGCTTGAGCAGTGTGGCTCTCATTTCAAGGATGATTATTATTAGATCAGTTCTTCTGCTTGTTGGTTCAAGGGTCTTTTCTTGCTGTAGGGCTCTCATTTTGCTTGTTTGTTGCATTCAGGTTGTCAGACTTTTGCGCTGCACACTTTCCCTCCAGAAATGCATCCTGGAGGTTCTTGCAGCAGTTCATGTCAAACTGATGTCTAATATGTGTGGGGAGACCATTGTAGAAGTCCAGTTGTGGTCCAGCATTGTCAAAGTTAATGGTGTTGGGAGCCCGTTCACATAGGTCTTCATACACTGCAATGTACTCCTCAATTGTTCCAGTCATTTTGAAAGTTCTGAGTTCTGTCATGATCACCACATTTGAATCTTTTGTGGCAAATCTCTTGAGAAAGGCGTCTTTGAACATATCCCAGTCTTTTCAGTACTCAGGATGTTGATTGAGCCATTTGCTTACAAAGTGTGAGGCGGCCCCAGTGACACAAAGGGATATCTCACTGGCCCAGAGTCTGCAGGGGTAGCCCACTTATGTAAACTTTCTTTGAGTGCTTTGAATCCAGAGATTGGTGTTCTCCCAACATAATCCTGCAAAGGTCCCAATCTCTGCTGAGTGTAAACGTTGAAATACAATCTTTGGTATCTCAGTTGTCTGCAAGGTTGGAGTTGGAGGCAGTTTCAGGAGTTTACAGGTGTTGAGAAGGTTGAACTGTTTGGTAGGGACAAGGACGTTGTTGAAGGCAACAAATCCCGTTGGGACGTCCTGTCCTTCTTTGTACTATCCTCAACCCACGGGAAGTGCCATTTGCTGGATTCTTTTCTTGGGAGGAATTTTTCCTTTAAGTTGTGTAGGTGTGGATAACCTACCTGTGCTACCACTGGTGAGTATATACTTCTGGGAAGTATAATAAACGAAATAAGGGGAAGATTTAAGAAGAGAATGATACTTTATTGAATATGAATATAGGCTAATATATAGTATCATGACAAGCCACATACTGTTCATGTACATCATGGAGGTCATGGGGCTTATCTTAGTAATGTTCCTCTTGAGTCACAAGGCTTAATCAAGTTGTGTTTCATTTAGGACCTGGATTGAGTGATCCCTGTCATAGATAGTTAACTGATAATGGTGCCACCAGTTTATTGACTGAACAGTGAACCATTTGGTGAGCCGTTTGGTGATTTACTTAGGGTGCTAATTCCCCAAGAGGGAGTAATCAAAGATGTTGCAACATCTCCCCCTGGGGTGCTGGAATGCGGAGCCTTGGGGATTTTCTTGAGAGTATCTGGTATGCAGGCTTGGTATTGATCCAGCTTGGTATTGGGCACTTGGAGCCTTGAATTTTGTTGGGCTGTTCTTGCTTTACACAAACAGAGTTGGTTGTGGTGCATACGTTTCAGTTCAGTTTGAGCTCCAATCCCTTTGATGAGGTAGGTGTTATTGGGCTTAACTTCTATGACAATACCTGGTCCATGTAACCCTGGGTCTAGTTTGTGTTGGTTATGATTGATGACCCAGATCTTGTCTCTGACTTGGAACCTTTCTTGTTGTAATGGGATTGCTTCCCGCTGGACCCTTTGGTGCTTCATCTTGTCTTGGTCCTTTTTTGCTTGTAGTACTTTTGGGTCATTACTGTCTGGTATCTTCTTTGGAAGTGACAGTTGTGGTCCCGTGGTTGTACTGACAAGTGAGGGTTTCTGACCATATACAAGTTTGTAAGGGCTTTTGCCTGTATTGCGGTTGACCCGTGTTCTGCAGACCACAAGGGCGGTTGGTAGCATATCAACACAGGCTCTTGAATTGTTGGCAGATAACTTACTGATGGCTTCCACTAGAGAGCTGTTTAGTTGTTCTATGCTTCCATTTGCTTGTGGGTGATATGGGCTGGCTATGATGTGTTTTATTCCGTTTTTGGCAAGATAGATGTTGGTGTCAATAGCTTTAAGTTCAGTGCCTCCATCTGTGATCAAGAGGTCAGGTTTCCCAAACTTTGCTATGATCTCTTTTTCAATGAATTGTCTCACATTGTTGCCTTTGTGTTCTTTTGTGGCTTGTGCTACGGGCCATCTGGTTGCATACTCAATAGCTGTGATGATTTACTTCTTGCCTTTGCTTTCACTGGGCATAGGTCCCACAATATCCAACAATCATACCTTTAAGGGTTGTGTGATGGATACAGGTACTACTGACTTGGGTGGAGCTTTGGTTTGGGTGTAATTATCACAGACTTTGCATTGCTCCAGTACCTCTCTAATATCATCTAGCATGGTGGGCCACCAGCAGCGTGTCTTGAGGTATTCATGCAAGTTTTTGCTACAGATGTGTCCCAAGTCTCTGTGGTATCAGAGGATTGTGTCAATCTTTTGTGTTGACGGGACATAGGGTACAGTGTCACCATTTGGGAGTATTCAGTGAGGGGTACCATATACTTTTTTGAACAGATGTTTGTTCTTGAGGACTTTCTCTTGGATGTTCATTGGTGTGCCAGGTGGGAGCCTTTCCTGGAGATTCCCCATGATTAACATGGGCCAGTTGGGGTCTCCATCAGTGCAAAGGATGTGTTTATTGTATAGCCTTGATAGGGCGTCTTCAGTAAGTACTTTCTTGCCTGGCTTGTATTCAATTTTCATGGGGTATCTCTGTATGAGACTCATCAATTTGGCTTGTCTTCTTGACAGGTGCTATTATGTTTTAAAGAATATCAACAACTTGTGATTGGTAAGTACTTTGAACGTCTGGGCTCCTTCTAAGTAGCATTGCCACTTCATGCAGCAGTGCACAATGGCTACCAATTCTTTGTTGTTTATGGGGTATCTTTGTTCACCATCAGATAGTTTTCTTGACTTGTACACCACCAGGAGGAAGTCCTTTTCTGCCATTTGGATATGAAGTACTCCTCCTATGGTGTAGTCAGATGCGTTGGTTTCTAACTTGTATATTCCTTCTCAATTTGGATACTAGAAGATAGGAGTAGTGACCATACATTCTTTTAGTTGGCAAAAGTGTTGGTCTTGTAATGGCGTCCAGAAAAACTTGGTTGTTTTGCCTGTAATAGCTGACAGGGAGCAGTCAGAGCACCCCAGTCAGGGATGAATCTTCTAACATAGGCTACCATGCCTAGGAAGGTACAAGTTCACTCTTGTTTCTTGGAGCTGGCATTTTGTTTATAGCATATATTTTTTCTGGGTCTGGTTTGATTCTGCCCTTGCTGATAATGTGACCAAGGAATGGAAGTTTGGACAAGAAGAAGTCGCATTTTGAAAGTTTGACAATGAGTTGGTTTTCTTGGAGGGTGCAGAGGACCAGGCGGACGTCTTCCCAGTGTTGCTTTAAGGTTGGGCTGTAGATGATGATGTTTTCCAGGTAGATGATTGCACATTTTCCAATGTGTTCCTTGAAAACCTTGTTCATGAAGATCACAAAGGTGCTGGGGGAATTTCCCATACCAAAATTAAGGACAACACATTAGAATAATTCATACTTAGTTCTAAATGCAGTCTTTGGGATGTCTTCAGGCTTTACAAAAATTTGGTGGTAGCCTGCTGTCAAATCAATTTTTGTGAAGACTTGGGACCCCCCAGGGCGTCAAAAAGGTCATCAATAAGGGGCAGGGGATACCTGTTCTTAATTGTGACCTTGTTGAGGGCCCTGTAGTCTGTGACCAGGCAGAGTCCTCTGTCTTTATTTGCCACAAAGAAGACAGCGGCACCAAAGGGTGACTTTGAGGGTCTGATGAGGCCTTTTTGAGTACCTTGTCAAGTTAAGCCTTTAGGGCGTTGTCTTCTTGTGGTGTGAGGCAGTAGATGAATTGTGCTTTGGGTACACTCCCTTTTAGGTTGATTTTGTGTTGTATACCCCAATCAGGGGGTAACCCGGGAAGTGTCTCTTGGAATACAGAGGGGAATTCAGTGACTAGCTGGTCTCTAATGGAGGTCTGTTTTTGTCAAGTTTCTGTGTTTTTGAAGTGGATAACCTCATATGTACAGGTGCTCCAATTGATTTTGTTGGGTTCAGTTTCTTCTCCCGTTTCCATGATTTTTTTACAAATATGTGGTCCCTCATGAGAGTGTCAAGATGTGTTGGGTATACATGGTGGCGGACTTCTCCTTGCTGTATGGTGCAGGTGGTACTGTCCCGGTTGATATGAGGTTTTGTCTTTCTCATCCAGTCCAGGCCAAGTATTAAATCATACTTGGGGATTGGTATGATAGGGCCGCTAATTGTTGTTTGTACATCTCCAATTTGGGCCCAGAAAGGTTTTTCTCGTGGGTAACTGGTGTACTGGGCAACTGTGGTAAGTTTGACTCCCTTAAAATTGACTCCCTTGAACTTGACACTATAGTAAAGTGAGAATTCAGCTTTTGCCCTGATCAACAACTGGAAATCAACACTTTTTTAATTAACGGATCTTGATGTACTGAAAACTTTTAATATAAAAAATTAAGCTATACAGCTATGGTATACTAAAGTGCCCCCAGAAAGCTCAAAAATGCAATAAAACTAGTATTTTAATTAATAGAAATAAGCAATTATTTCTTATTTTACTATGTGATTTACACTCTTCATTATAAAAATATTTTTTATTACCATAAAAATTAAAATTCCAATGAAACAAAAATAAAGATAAACACAACAATATACTTCATTCAAAATATAAAGAAATATTAATATTTATTTGATATAGTTCATATAAGCACAACTGTGAATATCATATGTTTTATTTGGAAATTAACAAAAATTAAGATATTTCACTTACTTCCAACTATAAATATTCATCTCAAACTTACCATGTATACATAGAACAATTACTGCTATCTAATTAAGTTAAAAAACTTAAAATTAAAACTAAAAACTAAATGATCAAAGCTAATACGTAAAAATTAAAGTTAAAAAGTTAAAAGTAAAAATCATATAACCGAGCAAGCAAGCAAGCAAGCAAGTTTATTCCTCATCATTCTTTCCCCGTTTCATCTTGGCCCCTTCCAGGAGAGCAGTGGCAATAAGCTCAAACTGCTGCTTAAGCTCAGAGGCCTTGTATTTGTGCTTGGCCACACCCTGGATGGCCTTGGTGAAGAGGGTACAGCGGATTGTTGGCTTGGTGGGGGGATGCGGTTGGAGAGATCACACAGCTTGGAGATGGTTTTCTCCTGCTTGTGCTGCAAGAGGGAAAAGAACTTATTGAATTTTGGGTGGAGCCCAAAGTTGGCCTTGAGGTGTTTGTGGTAAGCCTCTAGCGCTGAGATGGTCTTGAGCTCACCATTCACTGCCGCCCAGTACACATTCCAGCTGGCTTTGGCACGGGCCTTGCCTTGCCTCTGCGTGACAACCTTCCCAATCCACTGGGGCTCAAAGTACTCAAGGAAAGGCTTGAACTCCGGGTGCTTCACTATTTAGGGATCCTTTGAGAGCACCTCAAACCCCATTGCAGTGTGCTTTGGCTTTAAAAAAGCCAAGGCACTAAATTGTGCCAGCACAAATCTGCAGGTGTCCAAAGTATCCCTCTGGCTCAACCTACTAAGCTCTGCATGGGCCTGCAAGTTACAAGCAACTGCTTGGCAGAAGTGGAAGTGGCACCCCTGCACCTCCCTGCTAAACAGCTGCTTGAATGCATTGAACTGAGCAGGCTCAAAGTCCATAATGTATACGCAAGGCCCAAGAGCTCTTAGCCTTGCCTTTTCCTCCAAGTCCAGGGTGGCCTGGTCCTTGTCAGAGGCAGGTGGGTTGGCGCGGGTGTGTGGGGGAGTCTTCTTGGATTCATCATTGGCAGGAGGAAGGAGGGCAATTTCTTGGCGGAGGATGGAGAACACGCGGGTATAGATAGCCTCAGTGGCCCTGGGAAGAAGGAAGAACACGAGTGGAATCACCCGGATGTCAATCTGGGCATGAACCATCCAGAGCTGCTTGAACATCTGGGGGCAAGTGGCAAAGGTACCATTAACTATCCAGGTTGACGCCCTTTTCAACTCCATCAGAATCTGCTGAGTTGAGTAGCAGATTATACGGTCCTTGGCTGCAGGCCCGTCATCATGAAGCAGGAAGCGCTCCCCACTAGGAAGCTGCTTAAGCTCATGAGTGAGCGTGAGCTCAGAGAGGACGTCAGAAGCCTTGGGGGGAGGGGGGATTTGCAGCAATACCCTTATTGCTGATGAATTTGACCAACTGCTCCTGTGTTGGTACCAACTTGAGATTGTTGGGTTTGAGATGTTGGAGGGCCTTGATGGCCAGATCTGATGCGCAAAGATGAGAGAATGTGGGTATTACTTGCACAAGGTACCAATTTAACATCTGAGTGATTAGATGATTGGGGGGCTCACAAGTGTGCTCCCCCTTCTCCAAAGTTACTTGCTCCTAGCCCTTGGTGTTCAACTGGGCCCCACAAGTCTTATCCTTGCAGACAAAGTGCTTGCTTTTGGTCTGCCACTTTTAGTTATTGCAATTAAAGATATAATTGTCAGCAACGTAACCAGGGCCGCCCTTTATGGACATGATTGGAAAGTACCGGGGAAAGCGCTTGGGAACTTTAAACTCTCTGTCCACGTTGCAAATGTTGTGGATGGCCAGTGGATCCCAAGCCACATGACCAGAAGCTTTAAACTTCTTGGAGTAATCCTCTGGCTATCTTGGGGGTCAGAAGAAGAAGGAGGGGAAGAGCTATTGGGAGGGGGGAGGGGAAGGATTCTTTGAGGACTGCTTGGATGCCTCCTTTTTCTTACCAGAAGAAGAGGTGGGCTCCTTGGCAGCTTTTGCCTTCTTGATCTGGCGCTCCTTGGTAGGCTTGGAGTCAGCCTCTGAGTGATAAAATGAGTGGTTGGTAAGATCACCATCAGATTTATTGGGGGAGGATTTTTGGGGGGAAGGTGAAGGGGATGTAGAAGATGAGGGTGGAGGAGTGGGAGGAGATGGAGTGGGAGGAGATGGGGTTGGAGGAGATGGGGTTGGAGACTTTGCCTTTGCAGGCTTCTTGGCACGCTTGGGGGTGGAGGCAGTTTCTTTGGAGCCTTTGGAGGCTTGGCGCTTAGGCTGCTAGCTGTTCTTGCTTGATTTTGGCTACTGAAAAGTTTATTATTGTAAATAAAATGATTGAGAAGATATTGCAAACACAAAGAGGTAAAGAAAAGCAAAAGTTGAATGAAAAGTATGCAAATAAAGTTTTATTTATAAAAAAACATAAAAAAGTAAATAGAAGCAAAATAGAAACTCAAAGCGTAGATATAAAGGTTAAAACATAGAAAATAAGTGAATTTATGATAAAGCATCAAAGATGTTAGGTTCAGCATAACATCTTAGTGTTAAATCAATGTAAAAGCTTAATTGAAAATCAAAAAATATATGGAAATTATATGGAGAGCAGCAGAAAAAAGTAGTAGATTATAATAGCAAAAAAATTATTATGTGGAATTTTTTTATTGAGAGTTGAAAATTCAAAACATAGTAAAGTGTCAAGTTTGGCACTGTCAAAAAGCCAGAAAAAGCTGAATTCTCACAGTCAAGTATGCCAGAGTCGAGAAGAAACATCAAATTTACTATGTTTTTTACATATAAAACTTGCTTAAATTTAAACTGGGTTCAAAAGTTAACCCAAAAGCAAGGCAGTTTTGTATGCTCAAAAATAAAAAAATACAACATAAGTTAAAAAAGTAAATGAATGGGAATGTGTTTATTAGTGTTTAAGTTATGCTGGGAGGAGCTGGGAGTGAATTATTTACCATAGTGTTGATTAAAACGTTAATAAGCTCTCTGTACTAATCCCCAAGTTAAAGTGTTTAGTGGGTGAGTGTTGAGTGGCACTCATAGTGCGTCACATATTAATTAAGCCTTAATTCTGAGCCTTTGATTAGTTAAATCCAAAACCAATCAGGTGCCAAGTGGATAGAGTCAAACAAAGAAAGTGTTTAGTTTCAGTTTTTTATAAATTACATATGAAATCTCTTAATAAATTGGGCTTAATTTATGTGGCACCACTTAATCCTAAAACCCGGGAATGACATAATATAAAACAAGTGGGGTATTTGATTAATATCTGTACCACTAAATCTAGTATAGTGGTGCTTGGGAGCCTAATCAACGACTATGGACACTAATAATAAAAATATAATATTAAATAACAATTTTTATATAAGCGCATAAGTATTTTATTAATAAAATTAAAATTTTGCTTAAAAAGTGTCAAACTGGTCACTTTTGGGTTTATAGTGTCAAACACAGGGTTTTTCATTTCTATTAGTAAATTTACTTATAAATTTCCCCTTAAATTGGTATTTTAGCTAACTGATTTATTAAACAGAGTCAAGTTCAAGTAAATTTAACCTTGGTTTTTGGTTTCAAACCCCTAAATACTAGTAAAAATTAGCTTAAAATTGGTTAAGCTGAAAATACTAATAGATTCACATATGCGGCACTTGACTCCCTGGTACTTGACAAAGTGTTGAGTATCAGGGAGTCGAGTTTAAGGGAGTCAAACTTATCACAGTTGCCATGTACTGCAGTTGTCCGCCATGATGACTTTCTTGATGCTACTTCAAATGGTAGGTAACTTCATGAGGTCTGCAAAGCTCTTGTTGATGAGAGATTGATCTGCTCCAGTGTAAAATAGTGCTGTGCCCTGGTATCTGCAAAAGTGGAAAGGATAAGTGAGGAGTTTATTTCCAGTTTGGGCGGCAAACAGTAGAAGATTGCTGGAGGGAACTTGAATCATGGTGATTGAATCCACGTCCTGTTCTCTGTATGAGTCTTGTGAAGTGGGGGAGGGCAGCTTGCCTAAGCACTCCCCTGAGCTTTTCCCTCCTTGTTAGTATCTTTGGTGCTGGCCTGGTTGGCTTGTGCAGTGTGATTCCGGGTTTGAGGATGAGTATTGATGACTCTGTCAGAGAACCAACCCTGATTGGCCGGCTTGCTAGCGTTTGGGAACTGGCGGGTTGCGGACTGGGTGGGCAGGGCCCATCAAAGGATTGGTGCTAACTTAATGAGGTAGGACATTGACTTGCCCACCCATAACCACGGACCGGCGGCGGGACACTAGTATCTATTAATCCTGTGAGAGTAATATATACAATTCCAAAAAGCTTGTTGGTATGGTCCAGCGGGAGCTCAGCGGCGGAGGCAGGCATTGGTTTGGGGATGATAGGTGGTTTCATGTCTGTTTGATAGGCAGGAAGGAAGTTGTATTATCTCTGAACAGGCCGGGTTTGGTAATGTACCAAGGGCCTTCTTGGTTGTATCTGGTTAATTCTGTAGTTCTGGCCAAGGGATTCCAGGCTAGTATGTTGTTGGCAGTGTAGTCCTTGTACTCAGGCTTTAAGGGGTACTCTGTGAAACAGACAGGACCAAATAGAGCACCTGACAGGCAGTACATAGCTGGCAGGCTGGCAGGGGGTCAGATGATCTTTGAGTTAACTGGCAGATGACAAGAATAAAATACAGCAATAATTGGGGAAACCAATATCTCATAACCTTTATTTAAAAATGACAATGGGGGTTGATCTTGGCCTGGCAGATATTTATACCACACTTACAGGCTTCACTACCTAGTTGGGCTTTCTGGGCTTGGGCAGGTTGGCATCAGGGGTCTCAGATGGCAGTGTGGCGCTTGGCACTGGCGGTTTGCCACTGGCCGCTTTGGGATGAGAAGACTTCAAATCCTTCTGTTTGTTGATTTGGGTATTGGGTGCCTCTTTGGTTCAGTGCCTCCCCCGGGACTTTGGGGGAGTTCAGATTAACTCTCATGGAAAAAACTTGTGTATTTCACCAAGCAAACTGCCAGTGTCAGGCGTTGGCACCTCAGGGAAATTCTTGGCATCTTGCACTGGCGGTTTTCTTGCAGAATCCTGTGGGACAGCTAAGGGTTCAGGTCCTGGAGGGCTGGTAACAACTTTATCAATCAGTAGTGGGTTATTGGGTTCCCAGCCCATGGGTCTGGCAGTCTGCAAAGGGTTTTGTCCAGGGTTTGACTCTGGTTCCTCATTTTGAGATTTAGGAGCATCTAAATTTTCATTCCTGACAGACTTGGTTGTTTTGCTTATTGGGACAAGGTTCTCTCATAGCTGCAGGGTTTTCCTTGCGCTTGTTGGTGGTGTGTAGATTATCAGACTTCTGAGCTGCATGTTTTCCTTCTAAGAATACATCTTTGAGGTTCTTGCAGCTAGTCATGTCAAACTGATGTCTAATGTGTGTGGGAAAGCCATTGTAAAAGTCTAGGCGCGGCCCAGGTTCATCAAAGTTGATGGTTTTGGGTGCTTGGTTGTGTAGTCCTTCATATGCTGCAATGTACTCTTTGATTGTTCCTGTCATTTTGAAGGTTCAAAGCTTGGTCATGATCACTACATCTGAGTCCTTCATGGAGAACTTTTCAAGGAATGCGGCCTTGAACATTTCTCAATTTTCCTTCTGGTCAGGGTGTTGGGCTAGCCATTTGGTTACAAAACGTGAAGCAGTCCCTGTGACGCAAAGGGCAATCTTGCTGACCCAGAGTCTTTGAGGGTAGTCCATTTTTTTGAACTTGCTTTGCACACTGTTGATCCAGAGGGAGGCTTTTTTGCGGCGTAGTCCTGCAAAGGCGCCAATTTCAGCGGTACACAGGTGTTGAAACATGATATTGGGTATCTCAGGCTGCAGAGGCACTGTTGTGATTGGTGTGGTGGGCAACAGTCTGCAGGCTTTGAGAGCATTGTAATGATTGATGGACACAAGGACATTGTTGAAGGCAACAAATCCTGTAGGGACGTCCTGTCCTTCTTTGTAGTATCCTCAACCCACGGGAAGTGCCATTTGCTGGATTCTTTTCTTGAGAGGAATTTTTCCTTTAAGTTGTGTAGGTGTGGATAACCTACCTGTGCTACCACTGGTGAGTATATACTTCTGGGAAGTATAATAAACAAAATAAGGGGAAGATTTAAGAAGAGAATGATACTTTATTAGATATGAATATAGAATAATATATAGTATCATGACAAGCCACATGCCATCCATGTACGTCATGGAGGTCATGGGGCTTATCTGAGTAATGTTCATCTTGATTCACAAGGCTTAATCAAGTTGTATTTAATTTAGGACCTGGATTGAGTGATCCCCGTCATAGATGGTTAACTGATAATGGTGCCACCAGTTTATTGACTGGACAATGAACCATTTGGTGAGCTGTTTGGTGATTTACTTGGGGTGTTGGTTCCCAAGAGGGAGTAATCAAAGATGTTGCAACAATAAAATATATATATATTTTGTGTGCTATTAATCCATTCAATTGGTGTAAAGCCCAGCTGGAAATACACAGAAGAACTTACTTTCTATAATTAATGTGGGAAAATAGATAGCAAGATTGGTTTGAACTTCAATGATAGCTTAGCTATCAACTAGTCAAATTTCATTTATTTATAGGTGAAAGGTAGTGAGGGGAGATTTTGTAGGAATAGTGGGTGCAGAGAGTGCATTTGATGCATGTCAAATGAAGTTGTCACTTGTTACTTTCATAGTCACATACTCTACTCACATTTGCTTGTGATCTGGGTTCTTGACAAGTGCTGACTACTTAATAATAAAGATTTGAAATGGCAAGGGCTTTCCAATGTGAGTTTGGACATGCAGATTCAATTCATATTTGCCAATATACAGTTGCATGCATGACGTGACATCATTTTCATGCAACCAGTTAATAATGCAGGAAGTTTGTTTCATCTTAATTTTGCTCATGATTGGGGTTCTCAACAAGTCACTATTGCTTTAGGAAAAGTTGTCAGGCTTGGCAAGACCTTTCAAATGCAAGTTTATGCATTAATTTTTATTCTGTACTCAATGAGTTACGCTTGCATGAATAGAAACATCTATGTATTAATTTATTCATGCAAAATGCATGAATACCCATCTTTGAGTAAATTGTGATTTTACTACTACCTGGCCCAGATATTGGATAATTCCCAATTTCTATTGGCCAGGTGATTTATGTCAGTAGAATCCTGACAATTGGCTTTGCTTTGTTAATTTTTATTATACCTGACAGTATACACGCAGAATCACAGAAATAAAATCAATACAAATTAAACTAAATAGAAAACAGATATCAAAAAATAAAATGCAAAAAAAACATTCAGAATAGCTAAGCCTTTAATTGATTGGCTGCTTGAAAAAGCACGCAGGAAGAAAAAATCAGTGTGGCCATAAAATTTAGCCACAGTTTCAGTTAGGAGGGTATGGACACCAACCTGCAGCAAATTAAACAAATCTTTGGGCCCAGGTGGCGCCCCTTTCTTGACCACCCGCTTGAACCACCCAAAGACCTCCTTGATTCGGTTGAGGTATGGGGAATAGGAGGGGAGGAATAGCAGGCACAAATTGGATATGGCCAATTATTGGGATCCAATTTCCACACCAGTCTCAACCACTTGAAATTCTGCAAGAATATCTGCCACCTTGTGGAGTCTGACATTATCTAGCACAATGACATTGGTGAAGCCCAGGCTTATGCACCTCAGGTGCTCCTGAACCAATTGGAGAAATTCCAGAAAGGTCCCACTATTATGAGGACCCTTGATTATCTGGTAGAGCTCTATGTCAAGGGGACCAAGAAGAGCTACCATTGAGTAGGCAATAGACCAGATAGCCACACGCCGGGACATGTCGTTCTTTTTGCCTTTGAGGATGCAGCTATACTTGTTTCTCATGGAGGACACAAAAGAGGACTTTTCAATGTAATAGAACTTTAATTTCCCCTTATTCTTTAGCGCAGTGTATGTATTGGCATATTTCTGGCAGTAGACAATGTTATTGGGGCTGTTCTAATTGTATGGAGAAACTCTGAGTTTTTTCCAAGAGAATTTTAAACTCTTGAAAGTGCAGTAGCAAGTGGAAACTGAAGCCTCAAATCCAAAAGTGGACTCAACCATTGACTGAATATTTTCCAGTTCAAGATGACAGTTCTGCTTGATCCACTTTCAGATAGCCCACAGATGTTCTTTGACTAATAGGACTGGTTTGCGCTTGGGATTCTCTGAAAGGAGAGTAGCACCTGTTTTCAGGTAGGTTTTATGGAGCCTATGGGAGTATTTTTCTGAGATCCTGACAGTGGCTGCAGTCTTCCTGTAGTCAGTTGTCTCCTCCATGAGTCTCATGAAGGTCTAAAAGGTGGAATTGAGGATGATGTGGTACTTGCACTTTTTGGCAGTAGGGATTGACTCATTGGTCTTGGCTACAACACAGGGCATAGGCACCTGACTATAGAACATAACAACCTTTTTGAGCACCTTCTGCCCACCAGTGGTTTGAAAGTACTTGGGCTCATCAACGTCTTCTTGGTTTCTGTCACTAATGTAGGGCTTGTAGCTAGTGTCAAGGACAGGCTTCACCTTCTCCAGAATGGTGGCTGGAACACCATTGTGGTAGTATACTTGGTTGTATACAAAGGACACCTTCTTGGTAGTGATGCCATTTACCATTTTGGTAGTGGTGACCTTGGTGTATTTTTGGATGAGCTTTTGGACCCTGGGATTGATGTTCCATGCCCTTGCACCTTGAACTAATTGAGCTGGTTGTGTCAGTGCAACCTTACTATTGAACTCTCCTCCCCTGTCTCCTTCCTGAGTAGGCACTTTCATTGCACTAACTCAATTTTTTGACCTACAAGGGCGTCCACGTCTGCAGCGTACTCCTTTGGCTTTGTTGTTGTGAAGCTTCCATTTTGGTATAAAATTAAAATAAAATTAAAATTGGTTTACCTATATAATTTGTTTATTATAAATTTTATCACTCCATATATAGTAGCATGAAAGCTAGTATTCACTACCGTTTATTTCAAATTAGGTTTTAGATTTAGATTTATTGTTTTTGGTTGTAAATGTGCACTGTTACTTGTATGTTTGGATAAATTTGATCTTTTTATTATTTTGAATCCCAAAACAGATACTCAGAATATTTTAGTTTTTTTTGTATTATAGATTGCATTCTTAATTAGGACAAGTTGATAGCAGTATTATAGATTCATTCATTTGTTTTAATATTTGATATTTTTGTTATCTGTTTCAGTTGCTATTTGGGTTTGTTGTTGGATCAAATTTGTAACTTTTGTGACTGAGTTTCATGCGCTCATAAAAAACATAGTAAATATAGTAGATGCATTCTGTGACTGAAACTCATGTGTTCTAGTGTTTGGTACACTTGTTGTTGAATTGTTAAGCATTTGTCCCCAGTTTGAATAGGTTGTTTTGTGACTGGACATTTACGCCTAATAGCACTCATTTTCTGTGAAATTATCTTCTATTTAGATCTACCAAGTTGAAATTTGTTTTGTGACTGAATCTATGAGCTATAAACTGACTAATATACCCTTTTCTCAACAGGTTTGAAGACTACAGTGGGTTCCTAACTCATTAAATCCAAAGGTTTGGAACCTTTATTGATTCTGACCTCAAATTCAACACCAATTTCAAAAATATATATGATACATTGGTTATTCAAGTCTTCACTGATAAAGCAAAGAAAATCACTAAAATAAAAGTCAACAAGAGATCCTCTACAGGAATCCTGGTCTTTAGGAGGTTTATCAAGTGTCCCCAAATTCAGAATCTCTTTAAGAGAGGAGAATCTGACTGCAGAGATGATGTATAGCTGTGTATTACAAAATATACCAGGGAGAGTTAGGTTGAACCACAAGAGGAATTCTGGAGAGTTTAACATAAGACAGATGGAGTCAGGCAAACCATACTTGTACTAGGCAGAGATATACACATATATGTGAGATGAGGGATCTGGATTGCAGAACTCTACACTGGCATGAGTACAAGAGAAGAACAGACTGAGAGCAATTAGGAATAAGAAAATAACTGATTTTATCATAACAAATGGGACCTGGTACTCCTTAATCAATTACTAATCTCAAGAAAAATATAATTTTTTTAACTGTGCTGTACTAGCAGAGTTAAAAGGGGGAAATGTTTGAAAACTCAATAATACCTTTATTGGGATATGAGGGTTATATAGTTGGACCAAATTATGTTAAGAGAAACAAGGTTGTGACAATAAATCAATTGTATTGGACAGGGGGTGGTTTGATCTTGTTGATGATTGCAGAGCTAAATCAAGTTGCCACTTGGTCATGTTATTACTGGTTGTTGTATTTGTGAGTATGATGGGGTGGTTTCTTAATACGCTTAACTTGAATCACAGCTTCTTTAACTATCAAAGACTAAGTTAAGATGGTTTCTTAAACTTAGTATTTATAATTAATTTAGTAGTGATAAGGAGAACCTTTTTGGGGAAGCTTTGAATATAAAAGTAGGAGGAGAAGAAGTATATTTTATTGGATGATACTTTAGACATATATATATTTAGCTGTGGCGGGGATATTAGTTGGACCAAACCCAGGGGTTGGTCATGTGCTGGATGGATTTGAGTTGTTGGATACCTGGACAGTCATGTGATATTGGTTTGTTGCCATTTCTGGTATGTCAAATGGTATATTGGAAAGGCACCAAATTGGGCAATGACTGGATGTTAGGTGTGATGGCAATAGCCAGAATACTTTTACATCCAGACCCTTGACACACCCCTCCCTTAAGGGGTTACTTGGGTACATCAGGAGGGGGCTTTTTCTTGACGGCTGCTGCCTGATGTTCCTGGAGTTATTTACTAGTGGGCACCAACTGGGTCGAGTGTTCTCCTTTGCTAGGGCGGAGGCAAGATCTGTGGTACTTTTTGGTGATGGGCTCTTTGGCACCCTGGAACTTAACCAGGTAAGTGTTCCTGTCTGGTTGGTATCTGATGATTCTTCCTGGTCCCCTGTGTACTGAGTCTAGTTTCTTTTTGTTCCCAGCTAGGACACAGACAGGGGAGTTGATGGGGAGTGGGTCCTCTGTTGAGGTTACCTTTTGAGTTTTGAGTCTCTTTATTCCAGCCAGTTTGGCTTTGAGGCGTATATGTTGTAGAGCTGGTTTCTGTTCTACTGTGAGAGTTTTCCCCGGGGGATCTTTACATATGGCTGGTTATTGCGGGTAATTATTTCTGGTTTGTATCTGTAGGTTAGTTCAAACAGTGAATATCCTGTCCCTTGATTGGTGCAGACCCAGGATACTAGTAATTCATGTTTCACTTATAGTGGCCATGTGTTTTTGGCTTTGCCATCCATTATTTTCTCTAGGGTCCCAATAAGGCTGCTGTTTAGGTGTTCAACTCTGCTGTTGGCCTGTGGCCTGTAGGGCAAGGTTATGGAGTGTTTGATGTTTTTTGTTTTTAGATTGTTGTTTACTACGTGGCCTGTTAGATTTTTTGCTCCATCTGTTTTGATGTAGTCTGGAGTGCCGTAGTCTGCTATGATTGCTTTATTGATGAATTGATTTATTGTTTCCGCCTTGTGATCTTTTGTTGCCCAGCAGATGGGCCAATATGTGGAAAAGTTGATGGCTACAATTAGGAAACATTGATTTGTTTTGGTTTCTGGGAAGGGTCCCACTACGCCCAGTCCCCAAACCTTAAATGGTTCAGGGTCAGGTACTGGGTTAACTGTTGGCTGTGGCGCCTTGGTGCTGGCGTATTTTTCACATACTGTACACTTTTTTAGAACATTGATTATGCCTTGCTTCAGGTTGGGCCACCATACTATCTCTTTCAGTGTGAGATATAGGTTGTTAGCCTTTGTGTGTCCTAGCAGAGGATGGTGTCTTAGCATAGTGTCAATTCTTTGTGCAAGTAGGATGTATGGAATGTGTTTATCTTTGATGATTTGGTATACCGACCATTTGATATGTGGAAATATTTTTCATTCCTTACTAGTGTATTGTGGGTTAGTTGATGTGTAGAGGGATCCTTTCCTTCTGTCTTGTACTCAGTGTTGTATAGGTTGGGCCACTCAGGGTCCAGGTGGTCAGGGTGATCCTCTCTTGGCTAGCATAGCCTAGAGAGAGCATTGGCCGTGACCAGCTCTGCCCCCTTTTTGTATTGGATGTCCAGGTTAAGCTGTTCCAGCAAGGACATCATTTGGCTTGGCGCAGTGCAAGTTTGTTCTGAGTTTTGAAATAGATTAAGGATTTGTGGTCAGTTAGCACTCGGACGTTTAAGTGTCCTTTGAGGTAACATCTTCATTTCTTGCATGCGTGATATATTGCTAGCAATTCTTTATTGTGTATTGGGTATCTCTGCTCAGTTTTTGTTAGTTTTCTGCTTTTGTAACATACTGGCAGGAAATCTTGCTGCTCTGGCTGGCGGATGCGTAGGACTGCGCCAATGGCAGTGTCACTAGCGTCTGACTCAAGCTTGTAGCACCTGTTGTTATTAGGGTATTGCAAGATTGGTGCTTCAATCAAAGCTTGCTTTTATAGTTGGAAATTCTTGTCACATTCTGGAGTCCAGATGAATTTCTTTTTGGCATTACCTTTGGTTAGGTCATTGATTGGTGCGGTGAGCTTTCTGCAGTCTTTGATGTATTTCCTTAGGTAAGCTACCATTCCAAGAAAGCATCTAACTTGTTTCACAGAGGTGGGGTGTTGCATGTTATTTATGGATTTTATTTTATTTGGGTCTGCTTTGATGCCACCGTCAGAGACAATGTGGCCCAAGAACAAGAGTTCCTTTTTCATAAATTGGTACTTACTAGGCTTAGTGTATAGTTTGTGCTTTGCGAGTTGATTGAGTGTCTTGCAGACATGTATGAGGTATTCCTCTTTTGTTTCTGAAAATATGATGATGTTGTCAAGGTAACATAATGTGTTTGAGAGGTTGTTTAGCCTTGGTTCATCATGATGACAAACGTTGCGGGAGCGTTGGTCATCCCAAAGTTCATTACTTTACATTCAAACAACCCAAATTGCGTGCAGAACGCGGTCTTTGGTATGTCTTTCTCTTTAACTTCAACTTGGTTGTAACCTGAGGTGAGGTCAATTTTAGAGAAAAATTTGGCTCCAGAGAGTCTTGAAACAGATCCTCTATGAGTGGAAGTAGATATTTATTATTTACTGTGCTTGCATTTAGTGCTCTGTAGTCAGTTACTAGACAAAGAGTGTCTTCCTTTTTCTTTAAAAAGAACACTGTTGCCCCCCACAGGAATTCAGACGGACAAATGAATTCTTTGGCTAGGTTGTCCTCAATATGGGTTTTGAGGGTTTGGGTATCCATGGGAAAGAGTCTGTAGAGAAGTGCAGATTTAGGCATGGCTTTGCATAAGTCAATGCCATGTTTGACCTCTTGTTTGGGGGGGTAACTCTGTGAGTTCTTCCTTGAATACATGAGCATATTCATTTAGGTGTGCCGCAAGTTTTGGGCATTGGATCTTTTGTGTTTGTATATTATTAAATTTGGAGTACCTCATTATGTGGAGGATACTGTCTTTGGTTAGTTGTTCAGAGTCATCTTGATTTATGACTTGGACAAATACTGTATCCCTTAGATTTAGGCTGTTGGGTTCTTTGAAAATGTTGAAATTGACTCCATTGTGTTTTATTGTCATGGTTTTTGTTTTCCAACATACGCTGGGATTCACTTGGGTGAACCAGTCCATGCCTGCTACAATGTTGTAGCTTATGTTGTTCATAACAAGCCCTTTTATGGACGTTTGTATGCCTTGGAGGTTAATTCTGAAGGGAGTTGTTTTGCCTTTGAGTAGAACTTTTTATTTGTCTGCCATTCTGGCACATTTGAAGTTGGATTTGACAACTGGTATTTTTTACTTGGTTACAAAAGGTTTGCTAACCATAGTGTGTTGTGCACCAGAGTCAAATAAAATTTTATGTGTATGTGATTTGTAAGTGCATGAATAGACAAGAAGTTATGAGCAATCTTTAATTTTTACGTTCATAAAAATGGAGGATTGCGGGACACGGGGGATGCAAGCAGCAAAGTTTGTGCCTTGGTACTTCATCTTGTTGTGTTGGGGAGAGACAGGGGCACTTAAGCCTGTTCCCCCTCCTCTTTTCCCTGTTCCTCTGTTTCAAGACCTTTGAGGTCAGAGAATGTGGGGTCAGATTCATAGCAGGTTGCTACTTCAGCGTTGTTAACTTTGGCAGTGTCCTCTTTCTTGGGACGGGAGCGGTTTGCGCTTTGGCTACAATTGCCGTTGTTTAAATTGGAGTTGTTGTTGTTATGGTTGGTATTCTGGCGTTTATTGCCATTGGCGTTTTCTCTGCCATTGCCATTTGAGGAGTGTTTGCCGTTGTGTGCAGTATATTCCATGTTGGCGCGTTTTTCAGGGCGCTTGGCTTCAGCAATAAGCGCAGGCATGGAGGTATTTGCTTCTGGGCGGATGAGGGCAGCAACAGAGGGTTTCATTCTGTTGATGAATGATGCTCTGGTGTGTACGTTGTCATCTTGTGCTGGGTTTTGGATTTTGCGACATATTTCTTCAGATTTGTTGGCGTAGGCTGCAATAGTGGTCTTTTGAGGAAGATCACTGAGCTTTATTGCAATATCTTGAAGAGATTTGGTAACACAGAAATTGTGGGTGATGTTGGCTTTGAACTCTTCTCAGTTGTCAAGCTGGTTGTTGGTTCATGAGCTAACTCAGGTAGCAAACCAGATAGCTGCAGCCTTGTATAGGTGCTTGCTGGCTTCCTGGACCCATTTCTCATGAGGGATGCAGCTGGCGCAGAGTTTAGCGGCTGTGTGGTCTAGCCAGTTGATGACGTTTTCTTTGTTTTTACCAAAGAAATTGTCAATACCAATGTATTTGGTGTTGGAAACTTCACCTGTGATAGGTGGTTGTGCGTTTGTTTGTGGTTGAAGAGAGCAACTGTATTGAATTATCTTGGTGCATGCTTTGGGCATGACCAGACCTCAAATATGGTACATCTACTAGGAATATCTTTGTCAATGTTGTGGGTGCAGAAGTATATTTTACAGGTCTCCTGGGATGTGGCCTGGTGAGTACATGGGCAAAGGTGGGCGGGTTCTGTTCAGTCATCTTCTCTTTCATTGGCGTGATCAAAAACTGTAGTGCTACCAGTGATAAGGAGCGCCTTTTTGGGGAAGCTTTGAATATAAAAGTAGGAGGAGAAGAAGTATATTTTATTGGATGATACTTTAGACTTATATAGATTTAGCTGTGGTGGGGATATTAGTTGGACTAAACCCAGGGTCTGGTCATGTGCTGGATTGGTTTAAGTTGTTGGATACCTGGACAGTCATGTGATATTGGTTTGTTGCCATTTCCAGTATGTCAAATGGTATATTGGAAAGGCACCAAATTGGGCAATGACTGGATGTTAGGTGTGATGGCAATAGCTGGAATACTTGTACATCTAGACCCTTGACAGTAGTATTAAATATTAGTCCTTTATTTATAAATCAAGAAAGAGAGTTATATAAATGTTGGGAGATTAATAGGAGTCCCTGAGCGCCAGGATCCTCTGCTCCATAGCCAGATCCCTTTGCTGGCTTGGTCAACTATTACCATAATGATTGGACAATCATTAGTTAATATGGATTCAAAGAGAAACTTAGTTGCTTGGTAGAAACACCTTTCATCCAGTGCAAGAATACTATTGCTCTCTCAGTTACCAAGCTTAATGGATCAAATGTCTGTTACAGTGAAGGCTAGTTTTAACCAATCATTTCACAACACTGGTTCTAATTTCCTTGTTTGGTAATTTGAGTTGACTTCTGCATTTGGTTTCAAGTGCCAGGGAAGTCAAGTTAGGTGGTACAGGTTTCTCTTGTGCAGAGCTTTTCCAGGGTTCAACCCCGCTGTTTCAATACTAAATAGTATTTATTGAAGATGCCACTAGAGAATTAGCTCTTACAGCTGCATTTCTTTTAACATTGCCTTGAGCTCCAGATAAAATTATGTACCCCTAAAAAATAGAGAATTGGCTCTTAGCAGAGAAATGAAGCTTAATTAGTAACAATAATGAATTTTGATGACTTTTGCTTTACCATGTTCAAGGAAAGGCTTTTATCAAATATCACAGGTCATTGCAAGGCAAGCATCAGGCTGCAAGTGCAAGAACCAAGGCTTAAAAACAGTTGCCCTCACTATTGTTAGGCTTTAGATTGGTGTGCATGGATTAGTAATTTTTCTTAGGTTGAGGAGAGGGGTCAGCCTTTGTAGCTTGTATTCATTGGTTGCGTTTGAGGTCAAAATCATATTTGGGGCCCAGATACATTCATATTTGTATGATCAGTTGTCTGGGGGATACCTGCATTCTTTTATTTGATTTTTGGGCTATGCTGGTTTCCTGGTTGGTTGTTTCAATTTCACAGATCTTAGCTTGGACCCCATCCTGATTTAGATTGGAATTTATTGGCTTTGGGTAGATCCTCAGAATTTCTGCATCAAATTAAGGTCCAATTTTATTGATTTGGTCTAGATGATTATTTAAAGAAAGCTTGACACACTTACAGGCTGTTTCCAACTGAATGATGGTTGGTTTCAAGTCTAGATTTTCCCAGTCTGGTAGGCATTTGGGTATAGTTCAGGACATGCCATGGGAAAAGGTTGGTACTGGGTTGATTGAATTTAAAATAAAGCTTTAAGAGAGGCCCTTGATACAGTAGTTTTCAAACTTGTTGAGATAAATAATAAAACTCAGTCTAAAAGCAAAATCAAGTTGGATCCAAATCTATTTTAATTCAATATAAATTCTTTAATTTTTAATTTTGTTTTTAGACTGAGTTGTATTTGTTTTTGGACTGAGATTTTTTGTTTATCTCAACAGGTTTGAAAACTACTGTATCCAGTATTTGTTAATTTTGATCTGATGGTTATGAGTGTCACAAATGACAGTTAACTCCTAATATTGAAGCAAGATCCAGAAAAAGGATGGAACCTTGCTCCCTCCAGCTCAGATGATCAAGATCCTGGCCGCCTGTGTCCCATCAATAAAAAACCTGAAAGCAATTTTGATATAAACCTGCTAGGACAAAATTCCTTGCCAGTGGTACAAGAATTTGCAAGCAAAAAGCAACTTTTGATGCCATAAGTTTCTCTGAAATGACAACATGCCACACTGGCAGGTCAGGCAGTGAAATTAAAAATTCTGCCAATAAGAAATTCCCCAAAACCACCCGACACCAATAACTACATCAATGAACAGAAAGATCCAGAAGTCTATTATGCAGTGACTTCCAATAGCAACCTGCCCACACCTGACGCCACCCTGCCACCTCCAGAACCCTGACGCCAGCCACCTAAGCCCAAGAAACCCAACTAAATGATGAGGCTTTGCAAAGTGGCATTTATACCCCGCAAGGTCAAGACCATACCCTATTGTAATCTTGAGTAATAAAGCTTTTATGAACCTTTGGTTCAACCAATTTATTCCTTATATTATACTTGTTTTTTACCTCTTTACAGATCCTAAAGGCCTAAATGCCCTTCTATCAGACAATTAAAACCTGCAGATTCAACACCTTTACTTTCTTGTCCTCCTAGTGCCACATTTGGCTCAATAAATTTCACCAAATATCCTTTGAACCCAGCCTACTCTAAGTTCACCTTGGAGAAAATGTTTTCCAAGCCCCTGGCAAGGTCCTGTAAACTCAAAAAATTGGCAGAGAAGACTACTGATACACAGTACAGCCCTGCATCTTCAGGTACAAATACAACCATATTTCAAAATAGCAGGGTCAACCTGCCAACAAGGTTCTGACTAAACTGGTTTTTGAGCCGCAATCCAACTTCCTGGCAACCCGCAGCCAAACAAGGAAGTCAACCCAAATTCCCAGAAATAGCAATATGAACTAACAATGATCCCATACAGTGGATGACTTGATTTAGCGCTTGACTTGTTACCAGAATCAAGCCACCCCCTTCACCATTCAACCAAGTAATCAACACAATCATTTTCCAGATATCCACAATTTGCACCAGCTATATAATAACTATCTCTCAATAAAAAATATTATCTAGTCTACAAATACTTTTCTCCTTGTAACTCTGCTAAAACAGCACAGTTACAACATTGGTAGCACAGGTAGGTTCTCCATCCTACCTTTCTCTTCAAAATTACACCTGTTGCCCTTACTTGCTGTGGTCAACAAATATACAAAATAATCATGTCTGGGCTCCCTGTAGACTGGACGCCCTACACGCCAGGAACCAAAAATACCAGAAGGGTTTGTACTATACCAAATTATGGTAATGCTAGTCCCTGCCTTTAACACCCTACCAACACAAGGGTTCTTCCAAGCACCTACTGCCATACCTCAAGTTAAAGATGAAAGTATCATGCCAGCCCATGTAGCCCAACAACTTTATAGTGCCGCCTTGGAGTCTTTTGCTGGAGCCAACAACAACAATGCCACAGCATGAATTCAATCTGCCCAGAGCAATTTAGCACAAATGCAATGTCCACAACGCTTCTGGATTGCAGAGATATCCATCTTCCTTACGCACAATGTGGATACCTGGTGCAAAAAGTGGCACAAGGATCACACCAAGAAAGATGGGGCACTTTTAAACAGGACTTCTTGGCTAGATTTGTGATGAAGAATACTGCCCTCATGATCATATGCCAATTAAAGAATCTGACCATACTGATACAATAAAAGAACTCACCTGTGCATACAAGGAGCTCTGCCTACAAGCACCCTCAGATATGGCATTTGACAACCCAGTTACACACTTCATGTACTACAACGCTCTCAAGTTGCACGTGATAAGACACATCAACCTGGAACAAGTGACAAATCTCCATATCCTTTAATGCAAGGCTTAAAAAGCGGAACAAACATCCAATGCTCTCCATAAGACCCAGACTGGAAAGAGATAGAGACTCAAGGACTCTTACTTGCCAGGACGCTCCAGTTGCCCTCTGCCTGGCAACAACAATGGTACAGACCATAAACCCTCAGGTTCAAATGGCCACAATAACAGAAACAATAGGTAATCAAATTACACTCACTTCAGATTCATCACTACCCAGGGCAAGAAGGACGGTAAAAAAGCCTGGGAAGAGCACTAAGCAAGCCAAGCTCTCCCCGCCAACCTTTTGCCTTGCCCAACAATGAGTACTGCCCCAAAAATGTGAACCAGTGCCCAATGATCCAGGTCCCCTTGTTATATCCAGTGCTCTACACAATCACCAAACATCCCAATAAACTGATGTCCTATTCTTTCTGCTTTTGTAGTTACACTGATTCAGTGCTCCTAGACTCCAGCGCAGTTTGCACGCTTGTCAACAGCAACTTTGTGGACAAGTTCAGGTTAACCACTAATTCTTTGCGGATTAAGAACATGGTTTTAGCTGATGAACATCACATTGTTGTGACACAAGAGACTGACCCCTTCCCCATTACTCTGGAGAATCTGCACTCTGCCATTCAGGGACCCGTCATTGACTTCCCTAAATTTGAAATTGTGCTTGGACTGGACTGGTTGCAAAAGAACAATCCCCACATAGACTTGGTGACCTCAGTATTGACAATCAAGAATGAAGGAGTCAACTTCCAGATTTACCCTGACTCAGTTTGCCAGCTCCTACGCAACCACATCTTTGTGCGTGTTAAAAAAAACCCATAATAAAAAGGAGAACCTCAAGGCAATTGACTAGGAATCCTGCCAGTACAAGATCATACACTTCAAAGACCATCATAATACCACCACACCTCAGGATAGAGATATTGTAGCTCACCATCCAGAAATCTTCAAAGAGGCTCTACCAGGTTTGCTACCAGAGAAACACATACAGCACTCCATTCAACTTAAAGGAGCTATACCCAAGGCGTGACCTATCTACTAACTTATCTCAAACAAAGATGATGTGCTATGCACTTACCTCAAAGAGGCATTGGAAAAAAGTCCTATCCGTCCCTCACAGTCTCCTTTTGGCATTGCTGTATTCTTTGTGGCAAAGAAAGACGGTACCCTTTGACTAGTCACAGATTACTGAGCCCTAAACAAAGTTACCATCAAGGATTTTTACCCTCTTCCACTTATTGAAAATCTCTTTGATGCCTTGGATAAGGTGAAAGTATTATCCAAATTTGCCTAACAGCAGGCTACAACCAAATCTGTATCAAGGATGAAGACATACCCAAGACAGCGTTTTGCACTAAATACAGTTCATACAAGTGTGCGGTACTCAACTTTGGAATGACAAATGCCCCATCAACCTTTGTGACCTTCATGAACAAGGTGTTTTCTCCCCATATTAGCAAATACACCAGTGTACTTGGACAACATCATTGTCTACAGCCCCTTGATGGAACAACATCATAAGGATTTGGAGACAGTCTTTGCCACCCTGGCACAACATAAACTGCTAGTTAAACACTCTAAGTGTCATTTCTTCCGCAAACAGTTACCCTTCTTAGACACATAGTTTCAAAAGACAACATCAAGCCTGACAACCAGAAGATTCAGGTCATCTTCAAGATGCCACCACCTAAGGACAAGTCTGAACTCTGTACATTCCTGGGGTTGGTTGCCTATGTACAACAATTTATCCCCAACTGTGATGTCTTGACAGCACCCCTGTTGGCTATAACTGGCACCAAATCCAAGTTTATATGGACCCCCAATGTGACCTTTGTTTCCTGCGTCTAAAGGAGAAGCTTACAACTGCTCCTATTCTACAGTATCCTAAGAAAGACAGAGAGTATCAAACGGAGACAGACACCTCTGATGCGTCCATTGGGGGAGTACAATGGATCAAGAACACCAATGGCAACTTCCTACCCATGGCCTACAATTTGTGTAAACTGACAGACAGCAAATGCTGCTACCCCATCCACAACAAGGAACTATTGGCAACTGTTTACTGTCTTTTCAAGTGGCACTGCTACCTGGAACGTCAAGAGGAGTTCACTGCCCTAACAGACCCTAAGTCTCTCATATACTTTAAAACACAAGCCAATCTATCCAGGCCCCAGGAGCGCTGGATAGAGATTCTTGAAAGGTTTAACATGACAAGCGTGGTGTGGCAGGCAGGATGCCAAAAGAACAAAGCTGAGCTAAGCCTTCTTTGTCCTTTTAAGGCATCCCACCTGGGTACGCGTCCAGGTATCCTAGTTGAGCCACATTTTTTGTTTATTTAAATCAGTGGCCTTCTAAAATTATTATCTTAAACTCTAGTTGGTAAAAGAAAAGGTGTGTCAGGCAGGCTGCCAAAAGAGCAAAGCTGTGCTACTCTCAGCTTCACTCTTTTACAGCAGCCCGCTGGTACACGTTTCTAGTCCATAGCTAGTAAAAACTATGATCAAATAGGAGTGTGAAGTTATAACTTTTGGACTTTAAATTTTTTGGCTTTTTATTGATCTTTATCACAAAAGATTAAGTGAAAAGACATGAGTGATAGCAGCCTGCTAGTGTGTGTTTCTGGTCTCTTACCTGGTAAAAACTATTTAAAGATGGGGGTACACTTATGTTTTCTTGGCAGCAATAATTTTGATTTGTCATTGAACTAATATAAGAAATCAATGAGTATATAAAGTTGATTGATGAGAAGGCTACTAAAAGGAAAAGGCTATGCTAACTCAGCCCTATTATTCACAGCTTCACACTGTTATCTTTTTCTTCTTCCCTAGCAGAAATACTTTTTTGTGATTCAGTATGTCTTTTTTAAATATTTATTTAATATTCTGGCTGTTAAAAGATGATTTAATGATATTTAAAGCAATTTTTTAATACAAAAATGATACCTTTATAATGGATACTACTTTTAACTAGAGAAGTATGGGTGTATGATTTGTAAATACTCTATTATACTATTATCAAGGCTTTATTAGAGGATTGTACCTTTTTTATACATTATATTTTGACATTTAAGAGACTGGAGATTAATGTCAAGACTGCAGGATTGACCCGCCAGCAAGGTTCCAACCAAGTGGGTTTGTGACCTGCAATCTGACTATCTGGTCACCTGAAGCCAGACTAGGAAGTCAACTCAAATTATCAAACCCAACAACATGAACAGATGATGATCCTTCACTGTGGATACCTCAATTTGGCGCTTGACTCATTATCAGGATCAAGCCACCCCCTTCTTCCATCCAGCTGTATGATCACCAATCTTGTTCTTACTATCCTTGATTCACATGAGCTATATAATCACTATCTCCCAATAAAGATTATTATCTAGCTTCTAAATATTTTCCCCGTGTAACTCTGCTTAAACAGCACAGTTACAACATTAAGTAAAGTATTTTAAGAGCTGTTGAGATACAAAAACAAACCCAAACATGGAACATCAAGTTTTCTCACATAAAAATCAACAATTTATTCATGTTAACAATAAAATTAGCCCACTTAAGATTTGTGTTGTACATGACTTCTGTGTGCTCAGCACTTGGTTTTGCTTGTCTATCTCAACAGATCTAAAAAGCACTGTATTTTTATTCACATCTTGAAACTGCAGCTTTTTTAAATTCTTTATTTTCAGTATATATTTTGAGCTCCAATGGACATTACAGTACCCATATTAATAAAGATCAAGTACATGTATAAAAATCTCTCTGGTCCCTGAACCATTATTAGTAGTTTAAAGGCTTAATATATTCTTTTTGTAGTACACCTTTTTAATAAGATACAGTCTTTATTTGTTGGTGACTGCATATTTTATTTTTTAACATATTGATATGAATTTCTTTATAAATATATGTTAATTCTATGTGGTAATCTGATTTTTGATATCATTATTTCCTACTTTTGATAAGATAGTGTTTGATTTTGTAGATTATTTTAGTAATCTAATGTGTTGTTATTTTAGCTTCATAGCATTTGATTTGATTGCATTTTATTTTTGTGGGTTCAGTACTCTCTGGTAAGTTATATTGCTTTTGATTTTAGTAGAAAACATCATAAAATGAAACTATTGTAATAAGGTCAGAAAATTGATTTTTTATGAATTTATAATATATTTTTGTTATCTCAGAAAATTAATTACTTACAGAGGTCTTTTAAAAGAGGAACCCTCTAATTTTATGAGAAGAAGAAAGTCAAAAGATTTATAATAGCTATTATATATGATGTATTAAAGTAGTTTATGTGGTGCTAGAGTTTTGCAGATTGGGTAAAATAAAAATTATTATAAATGTTCTAGTTTGGGTGAAAAAATTTTTAAGGAGAGACAGGACACTTTTTTATCACAATTAGCCAAAACTTGACTATAACCATTAAACATGAAGATTAATTAAAGTTTTCTAAGCAAATTATAATTTCTTGGTAGAGAACTTAAAACTAAGTAACTTTAAAATATACTTTTTAATATTTATTAACATGTAAAAATAAGAATAAACTTAATATTCAAAGATATAGCTAAAAAAGTTTAAAGTAATGAAGTCAAATAGATTACCTTAATAGTAAAAAGTTGAATTTGGGTAAAAAAGAGCTAGTTGGTTCAAAAAACTAAATTGAACAAACAGTTTTTTTGGCAAAATATCTGTTTACTCTAAAAAAAACTTACCCAATCCAGGATCTGATGATGTAGGCAGAAATCCGGGGCTTGAAATTAATGTTGGTAATTTGGAAAAGGTGACTTACCTAAAACATGATCTGCTACAGGTAAAAATGTGTTTTCTAAAAAAGGTTGGCAATCAGAAAAAATGACTTACCCAATCCAAGATTTGCTTCAGGGCAAATATTTGGCTTTTTACATCTAGGTTGGTAATATAGTGAAAAAAACTTACCCACCCCAAGATCTGCTGTGGACCAAGTCCATCTAAAAGAATTGAAGGTTAGTAGTTTATTTTTGAAGATAGTTACCTGAAATGCAGCTTGGTTAAAAAATATTAGTGATTCAAAACATTACTTGCCATTCCCATGATTAACTTCAGGGCAAAAATCTGGAATTTCTTAATCTAGGTTAGTAAATTTAATGAAAAAATAACTAATCTAACCTTGATTTGCTGTGGACCAAGTCCATCTAAAAGGATTTGAAGAAGATTAGTAGTTTATTAAAAATGATTACCTGAAATTAAGCCTTTGTTTTGAATTTTAAATGAATCGGTTTTTTAAAAAAAATTGTTACCTTTATAAATCAAAGTTAGCTTCAAATTTTTAAAAAAATATGCTTACCTTGAATATCCTTGATTACCTATGCTTAAAACAGTTAGTATAATATGTATATTTCAAAGCTTACCTTTATTTTGAAGTAAATTTACAGTGTTAAAATTGAAAAGTTAGTACTGTGTTTAGTGATGGCTTATGTTAGCTTAGTAAATCTAATCTTATCTGTTTGGTAGAGAAATAGATGGGATTGACCAATAATAGTTGATGAAAGCATTCTAAGCTCCAATCATTATTAGTAAAGTTTTATATAATTTTTGACTCTCTTAACTTTTAGGCAAACATGACTAAATTAAGTCCAGTTATATATATATTTACTTTTATTAACACTGCCACAGGAAGGGATGCTGTGAGACACTTCAAAGTGTCCAACAACCCCTTTTAGTGGCAGCATTATCAATTAAACCAAATTATTTTATAGGCTTTTTGTATTTGTTGTCAGCTTTTGTCAGACTTAAAAGAAGGTAAGTTATTCCAAGCAAAACATATAGAAATAATTTCTCCTACGACTCAAGCGGTTACATATGATCATCCAATACAAACCAGGACCCAAACTTGCCATGGCAGATGCACTCTCTTGCTTTTATGTTAGGGCCACAAGAGGGAAAAACGGTCTTGACTCAGACTGGCCCCTACTGGTACTTCAAAATAAAGTCAAAGGCTTCCCTCCAGGTACTACTGACATCACTAAAGAAACAGTCATCAAAAATGAACATCTCTTCACAGATGTATACAGGACGCTATACCACAAGATGACCAATGGGAGCACCATCCTGTATATTCCTACGCCCCAACAAGTTGACACCATTCTACACTATCACAGAGATTTAGGACACACCAAGAGCTGCAATATTTATGAATTTCTCAAGAACAAGGCATGGTGACCAACTTTATATTGGGACGTCCAAGAAGTTCTCAACCAATGTAAAGTGTGTGAAAAGTTTGCAAAAAGCAACACCCCACCTAAGTCTGTGTTGCCCATTTGTCCCCAGTTATCCTTCAAGGTATGGGCCCTCAACATTGTGGGGCCCATACCCAGGAAACACAACAACAAGAAATTCATCATCACTGTCATCAACTTTGTCAATTGCTGGCCAGTAGCGCAGGCAGTGAAGACACATACAGACAATGATGTTTGACACTTCATAAGCAAGGAGATCATCAGTAAGTTTGGAAAGCCAGAACCCCTGATCACATATGGGGCAAGGAATTGATATCTGAAAACACCAATGTATACCTCACAAAGAATGGAGTCCAGCACATAGTGACAACACCATACCATCCTCAAGCCAATGGACAAGATTAGTGTCTAAACAGCAGCTTAGTGCAGGCCCTTGCCAAGCTCACTGCCTGGAGACCTGAGGACTGGCATAAGCAGCTACCAACTTCAATCTTTGTATGCCACATTTGTGTGAACAGATCCACCGGGAAGAGCCCCTTTGAGCTTGTTTAAGGCACACAATCCAATATCATTCAAACACTCATAGAACCAAAGTTGGAAATTCTCAGCAAGGTCCCCCTTTTTCAGCACTGCATGTGATACAAGCCAACAGTGATTAGTTGGGAAAGTAAGAGAAACATTTGCAAAACATGTTTGTCCCTATCTAACATAGAAACAAAGTTGGTGACAAGGTCTGGGTAATGAACACAGATAAGAGCAAGTTACAACCCAAAAAAGTGGGACCCACTATAATCTTAAAGGTAAACAAAAACAACACTTACCTAGTGCAAGGACTTGGCAATGTAAGTAAGACAAAGTCCTCCATCATGACTGATTAAGACCCTGTAAAGCAAGACAAAAACAATGAGAAACTGTCCTAACAGCCACCAAACAGCAGCTAGTTCAATACGGTGCCTGGGCCCCTGATGACCTCCCTGACAATCTGCCCCAGAGGAGGCCAACCTTCAGCCAGGGGATCAAAACAGCAGACTCAACCCGCCCACAAGGTCCCAATTAAGGGGTTTGTGACCTGCAACCCAACTTCCCAATTACTTGAAGCCAAACTAGGAAGTTGACTCAAATTTTCAAATCCAACAACATGAACAAATAATAATCCCTTACAGTGGATACCTCAATTTTGTGCTTGACTCATTATCAGGATCAAGCCACCCCCTTCACCATCTAACCACATGATCACCACACTCATGTTCCTGTTATCCAAGACTCAGAATGGCTATATAATACTTATCTCTTAATAAATAATATCATATAGTTTCCAAATACTTTCCCCCTTATAGCTCTGCTAAAACAGCACAGTTACAACAGTTTATTGTGTTTAGAGAAATTTGTTGCTGATCTGAATTCAAAACCTTAATGATAAACTTTATGTCACAACAATCACTTTCTCACTTGGCTCCTGATTGGCTTAAAGTTTATAATTAAGGCTTTGAATTTAGATCAGCAATAAATTTTTCTAAACAAAATAAACATGAAAATTTCTAATTTTAATTTAGCTGATCACCAAATTGTTGCTAATATTTTCACACGGGGCTGTGCAAAGTGCCAAAAATATTATGGCAATTAAAGAAACAATGTCAACACAAAGCAAACAACACATATTGAGATAATTATAAAAATATACACAATGGGTAAAAAGATGATATATTGTAGTAAATAGGAAAACAAACTGGGATAAACAAAAATGCAATAATATCATGATAACTCAGAGTTTATTGGGGTGAAAGCTATAAAAACATATGAAAAGGTTAGTAAGAAAATCAATGAGAGAATTGAAGAAATTATTGAAGGACCTTGATCATGCAATTGAAAAGATCAAGGAGATCAATCAATTTCAAAGTCAAAGCAAAGAAAAGTCTGCCATCCTAACGGGCAAGAAAATCACCAAGGTGTCTGCAAAGGCAATCATGACCAAGATGCCTGACACATTGGAGAAGACCATTGAGGGTGCTCTTAAAGTCCAGAAAACAGTTGTAGAGGGCTTAAAATTCAAGATGTCTTCTCTCTGCGCTATCTGTCTGAGTTGATGACCCTGATATGTATGAACATCTCAAACCAACAAGCGCTCCAGAAAAGAGGATGCCAAATTGCCAGCGCAACTGCTTGCGCCAAGGATGGCTAAGCCTGCCAAAGCTGCCAGCAAGGAGAGCACCAAAGAAGGGAGTCTAAAATTAGAAAAAATAATAAAGATTTTTTGTAACTGTTCTGCTTTAGCAGAGTTACACGGGGAAAATATTTAGAAGCTAGATAATAATCTTTATTGGGAGATAGTGATTATATAGCTCATGTGAATCAAGGATAGTAGGAACAAGATTGGTGATCACACGGCTGGATGGAAGAAGGGGGTGGCTTGATCCTGGTAATGAGTCAAGCACCAAATTGAGGTATCCATTGTAAAGGATCATCATCTGTTCATGTTGTTGGATTTGGTAATTTGAGTTGACTTCCTAGTCTGGCTTTGGGTGACCGGATAATTGGATTGCAGGTCACAAACCCGCTTGGTTGGAACCTTGCTGGTGGGTTGAGCCTGCGGTTTTGACACCCCCCAGCTGAAGGTTGGCCTCCTCTGAGGGAAGGTTGTCAGGGGCCCTGGCGCTGTATTGAACCAGTTGTTGTTTGGTGGCAGGCACAGCAGTTTCTCATTGTTTCTGTCTTGCTTTGCAGGGTCGTAGGCAATCTTGGTGTAGGGTCTTGTCTTGCTTACGTTTCCCAAGCCCTTGCACGAGGTAAGTGTTATTGTTATTTACCTTCAGAATGATTGCTGGCCCTACTTTTTCAGGTTGCAACTTGCTCTTGTCAACATTCATGACCCATACTTTGTCCCCAACTTCATGTCTATTGCAGATGGGAAAAAATGTCTTTTGTAGGTGTTCTTTTTCTTTGGCTGTTTGCTTGCTGTTAGTCTCTACTACTTGATCATCTGAGCAAGGGGGAACTTGACTTGGAATTTCCAGCTTAGGTCCTGTCAATGCTTGAATGATATTTGGCTATATGCTGTATACCAGTTCAAACAGGCTTTTTCCGGTGGATCTGTTCACTTGGGTTTGGCACACAAGTAATGCAGTTGGTAGCTGCTTATACCAGTCTTCAGGTCTCCTGGCGGTGAGTTTGGCTAGGGCTTGCACAAGGCTACCATTAAGCCGCTCTACGCGTCCATTGGCCTGTGGGTGATATTGTGTTGTGACAGTGTGTTTGACCCCATTCTTGGTGAGGTATACATTGGTGTCTTTGAGGTCAACTCTTTGCCTCCATTGGTTATCAGAAGTTCTGGCTTTCCAAACTTGCAGATTATTTCTTTGCCAATAAATTTTCAAACGTCATTGCCGGTGTGTGCCTTCACCGCTTGGGCTACTGGCCACCTTGTTGCGAAGTCAATGGCTGTGATGATGTATTTTTTGTTGTTGTGCTTTCCTGGCATGGGTCCCACAATTTCAAGAGCCCATAATTTTTCTATAGTTGAATACAAATGAGGAAGTACAGACTTTGGTGGGGTTTTGCTTTTAGCAAACTTTTTGCATACCTTGCACTGGTCTAGAACTTCCTAGACATAGTGGTATACAGTTAGCCACCAGGCTTTATGCTTTAGGAACTTGTATAGATTTTGTCTCTTAGTATGCCCAAGATCTCTGTGGTAGCAAAGAATGATGGCAACTTGCTGATGTGTGGGGATTTAGGGAATGGTTGCGCCATCCGTCATTTTTCTGTGAAGGGAACCGTATACATCAGCAAAGAGGTGTTTATTCTTGATGACTGTTTCTTTGGTGATGTTGGTTGTGCCTGCAAGGAATCCTTTGTCTTTTGTACGTAGCACTAAGAAAGGCCATTCTGGGTCAAGCTCATTCTCTCCTCTTGAAGCACGGACATACAGGTGGGACAGGGTGTCTGCCATGGCAAGCTTGGCCCCAGGCTTATATTGGATGAGCATGTTAAACCTCTCTAATATTTCCATCCACCGCACTTGGTGGCGTGACAGATTTGCTTGCGTCTTGAAATAGATGAGTGACTTGTGATCAGTTAGTGCTGTGAATTCTTCCTGTCGTTCTAGGTAACAGCGCCATTTGACTAGGCAATGTACAATGGCCAGCAGTTCCTTGTTGTGAATAGGGTATTGGCATTCACCATCTGTCAGTTTGCGCAATTTGTAGGCTATGGGCAGGAATTCACTATCACTATTTTTAATTTGTAGTACTCCCCCAATGGATGCATCTGAGGCATTGGTTTCCATCTGGTGTTCCCCGTCTTGTTTGGGGTATTGTAGGATGGGAGCTGTTGTGAGCTTTTCTTTGAGGCATCTAAAACAGAGGTCACGTTGGGGGTCCATACAAACTTAGACTTGGCGCCTGTTATGGCAGAAAAGGGGGCAGTCAAGACGCCACAGCCAGGTATGAAGTGTTGTACATAGGCCACCATTCCCAAGAAGGTGCATAGTTCTGACTTGTCCTTGGGGGGTGGCATCTTGCAGATGGCCTGTATCTTTTGACTTTTGGGTTTGATGCTGTCTTTTGAGACTATGTGTCCCAAGAAGGGTAGTTGCTTCCAGAAGAACTGACATTTAGAGGGTTTGGCCAACAGTTTGTGTTGTGCCAAGATTGAAAAGACTTCCTCCAGGTCTTTGTGGTGTTTTTCCAGCAAGGGGCTGTAGACAATAATATTGTCCAGGTACACTAGGGCACATTTGCCTATGTGTGGCGCAAACACTTTTTTCATGAAGGTTACAAAGGTGGACAGGGCATTAGTCATGCCAAAGTTGAGTACCACACATTTGTAGGGACTGTACTTGGTGCAGAAGGCTGTTTTGGGGATGTCTTCCTCCTTGATAAAAATCTGATTGTAGCCTGCAGTTAGATCAATCTTGGAGAAGACGGAGGCTCCTCCCAAGGCGTCAAAGAGATTTTCAATTAGTGGTAATGGGTAACAATTCTTAATGGTGACTTTGTTTAAGGCGCGGTAGTCTTTGACCAGGCGTAAGGTACCGTCCTTCTTAGCCACAACAAATATGGTGGCCCCAAAGGGAGACTGTGAGGGGCAGATAAGTCCTTTTTCTAGTGCCTCCTTGAGATAGGCGCGTAGGGCGTTGTCCTTGTTTGGGTTCAGCCTGTAAATGGGGCATGCCTTGGGTACAGCCCCCTTGAGTTGGATGGAGTGTTGAATGTGTTTCTCTGAAGGCAGCCCAGGTAGAGCTTCCTTGAAGATTTCTGGATGGCGGGCCACAATTTTGCAATCCTGAGGTGTGGAGGTATCCTAGTGATCTTTGAAGTGTATGATCTTGTACTGGCAGGATCCCAGTCAATTGCCTTCAGGTTTTCTTTTTTTGTCCAGGGTCTCCATGATTCATACAAAGACATGGTTGCGTAGGAGTTGGTCCACAGAGTCAGGGTAGATCTGGTGGTTGACACCTTCACGCTTGATGGTCAACACTGAGGTTGCCCAGTCTCCATGAGGATTGTTCTTTTGTAACCAGTCTAGTCCCAGTACAATGTCAAACTTTGGGAAGTCAATGACAGGACCTTGGATGGTGGAGTGTAAGTTCTCAAGCATGACAGAGAAAGGGGTGGTTTCCCTTGTCACAGCAATGTGGTGTTTGTCAGCCAGGACCACATTTTTAATCCACAAAGGATTAGTGGCCAGCTTGAACTTGTCCACAAAGCTGCTGTTGACAAGGGTTCAATCTGCGCCCAAATCCAGGAGTGCTGAGCCATTGTAACTGAAAAACAGAAAGTATAGGACATCAATTTATTGGGATGTCTGGCAATGGTGTACAGTACTGGGTCCTGCAAGGGTACTTGGATCATTGAACATTGGTCCACGTCCTTGGGTTGGTATTCATCATTGGGAAAGTCAGGAGTTGTGTGGGGAGAGCTTGGCTTGCTTAGTGCTCTCCCTGGGCTTTTCCCTCATCTTGGTTGCCTTGGGTGGTGGTGACACAGAAATGAGTGCAATTTGACTGGTCATTACTTCCATTCCCATGCCCATTTGAACCAGTGGGTTTGTGGTTGGCGTTGTTTCCGTTGTTTCTGTTGCCTCCAGGAAGTGGTTGAGCAGAGCGCCCGCTTGGATGGGAATCCTTGGGCCTTTCTTGTTTCCTAGTCTGTGCCTTGTGAAGAGTGTTGGATGTTTGTTCCGCTTTTTCCGCTTCACAGTACAGGATTTGCAGGTTGGTTACCTGATCCAGGTTCACATGCCTCATCACATGCAACTTGAGGGCGTCGTAGTACATGAGGTGTGTAGCTGGGGTGTCAAAGACCATGTCAGATGGGGCACAGAGACGGAGTTCCTTGTAGGCGCAGGTGAGTTCTTTAACGGTGCCTGTCTGGGTCAGGTTCTTTACTTGGCATATGATCATGTGCGCTGTATCTTTAAGCACAAACCTTGCCAGGAAGTCCTGCTTAAAGGTATCCCAGTTCTTGTCAGTGTGCTCTTTGTGCCACTTGTCACACCAGGTGCCAGCGTCATGGGTCAGGCAAATGGAAATCTCTGCAATCCAGAATTGCTGTGGGCATTCCATCTGAGCCAGCTTGCTCTGGGCGGACTGGATCCATGCAGCAGTGTTGTCATTGTTGGCCCCGGCAAAGGGTTCCAAGGCGGCGCTTCAAAGCCTTTGTACTAATAGGCGGGCATGGTGGTTTCATCAGCTGGCTGCGGCATAAAGGAGGGAGCCTGAAAGAACCCTTGCGCAGACATGGCGTTGAAGGCAGGTAGAGTGATTACCGTGTTTTGGTAGAGGACAAAAACATTGGGTATCTTGGTACCAGGAGTATATGGAGTCCAGTTGGGCAGGAGGCCAGACATGATTCTGTTGAGGATTTGTTGGCCGCAGCGTGTGCGGGAAACAGGCAGAATTTTTCAAGATAAGGTAGGATGGAGAACCTACCTGTGCTACCAATGTTGTAACTGTGCTGTTTTAGCAGAGTTACAAGGGAAAAATATTTAGAAGCTAGATAATAATCTTTATTGGGAGATAGTGATTATATAGTTCATGTGAATCAAGGATAGTAGGAACAAGATTGGTGATCACACGGCTGGATGGAAGAAGGGGGTGGCTTGATCCTGGTAATGAGTCAAGCACCAAATTGAGGTATCCATTGTAAAGGATCATCATCTGTTCATGTTGTTGGATTTGGTAATTTGAGTTGACTTCCTAGTCTGGCTTTGGGTGACCGGATAATTGGATTGCAGGTCACAAACCCGCTTGGTTGAAACCTTGCTGGCGGGCTGAGCCTGCGGTTTTGACAGATTCTTAAATCCTTATCACCTTTTTTTTAGAAATAATTGATGGTGTAATACGCCAGGCTCTGGTCCCCTTTGTCCCCACCACATTTTACACCAACTACTCCAATCATGTGGCAAGAAAGCTGGCATTGTCTCCTCCTGTTGTGTGTAAGCTCAAGGACCAAATAAATGATTCCTTCCCAATGTTGCGGGACGTGCTCCTGGGGCTAACATATGACAAAGGGGCATCTGAGTGGGCAGTTACTACCTATAAGTATGCCAAATTGCTTTATATTGACCTGGTGGTCCTCAGTGGAGATTACTGTGTAAACTTCATTGAGCTTGTTTGGGACGTCCTGGAGACACTCCCATTCAAGAATATACTGGAGATGGGCCAGGTCCATACAGCTGCTTGCTTCTGCTTCTCAATAGAGCACACTATCTCTTACCTTTCTGGAGAACTTTGGGCGCACAGTATCAAAATTGGCTGTTGAAAATGCAACAGCCATCAAGAAGACAAAATCCACCTTGCTGACTTTGGGCTGTCCTGGAGTGCTGAAAAGACAGGGCTACCTCAGGCCATGGATCTCACATTTGCAAAGACTAAGTACAAGAAAAAGATTAGTGCTGTGTATAATAAAATCTATGAGTTTACAGAAGCCTTTGCTGGGCAAAGGCTTCATCTTGTGGTTTACCTTAGGTATCTCTTCTACTTTGAGATGGGCTCTGACATAGAGGACCTGGATGTGGTCTTTCTTGGGATTTACAAGGCCATGCTCTCCCTAAATGGGAAGAAAGTCCCCCTGGATACAACATGGTTGACTATGTGATACAGGATGTACTAGTCCTGGCTGGCATCTATGGGTTTGCAGCCCCACCAGAAAAGCTGCTCCTGAACTCCCACCTGACTATCCTTTCTTTTGCTAACAGGTGCAAATATTTTGACAGTGGAGTATCCACTGTACATGGTGTGACAGTGGAGGTTGTGTGCCATCTCCATTTCCAGGTGAGTATATATCACAGAACCCATTATTGGCGCAACTAATAAAATCTCTTCTCCTCAAATGTAATTCTACACTTTTAGTTTTTACTATTTATACTAATTAATTTTTTAAATGAAATTTATTTTAGTGAACTATTACTTGAACAAATGATCTTATAGAAGGCCTTTATACATGTGTAATAATATCTGTTAATAAAAATCACAAATAAATTGAGAGCTTTACCTTTAATTTTTTTAATTTACTTTTTATATTTTATTGACAGAAATGAGATTTCTGTATAATCATCATATTGTGATATTACATATTTGAGATAGACATCACAGAATATAATAGATATTTAATTTACAATATAAATGTATAATCTCTGTGTCAATAGTGCCGCTGTATGGAATTGTGGGTTTGGAGTCATCTAAAAATAAAACAGTAATCCAAAAGAGTAAATTAAAGAATATAAAAAATAGTCAGAATTGTTAAGCCTTTAGTTGATTGGCTGTTTGACAAGGCACTTGGGGAGAAATGAATCAGTGTGGCCATAGAATTTGGACACTGTCTCATCTGGGAGGGTATGAATCCTGGCCTGCAGCAAATCAAAGAGATCCTTGGTCCCAGTTGGCGTCCCCTGCTTGACAACTTGCTTGAGCCACCCAAAGAACTCTTCAATAGGGTTTAGTAATGGGGAATAGGCAGGGAAAAATAGGAGGTGTAAATTTAATGTTGTCAATTGTTGAGGGCCAACTACAATGCTAGTATCAATCATTGAGAATTCCTCAAGCATGTCAGCCACATTGTGGAGACCAACATTATCCAGCACAATTACATTAGTGAAGCCCAGGCTTGTGCGCCTCAGGTGTTCCTGGACCAATAAGAGAAACAACAAGAAATTTTTACTGCTATAGGATTCCAAGATCATTTGATACATTTCAATCCTTTGGACCAAGGAGAGCCACCATTGAATAGGCTGTGGTGCAGACTGCAGCACGCTGAGCTACCCTGTCATTGGAGCCTTTGGGGAAATAGCCATAGGTATTTTGCATAGACAAGGCAAATACTGATTTATCAATGTAATAGAGTTTGAATTTCCCCTTGGCTTTAAGGACAGTGTACACCTTGGCGTATTTTTTCCAGACATCAATGTTTGGAAGGGCTGTTTTGGTTATATGAAGATACCCTGAGTTTTTTTACAAAAATTGCAAACCCTTGACCACATGTTAGTAAAAGAAAATGGAAGCCTTAACCCCAAAAGTGGACTTGAACATTGACTGTATATTTTCTAGTTGAAGATGACAGTCTTGTTTAATCCACTGGTGGATTACCCATTTGTGCTCCTTGGTGAGTATAGTGAAAATGTGCAAAGATTTCTCCACAGCAAGAACTCAGCCAGTATCAATGTACTTGTTGAATACTTTGCTGGTATATTTGGGATCCACTCCAACAAGGTCCATGACCATCTTATAATTACCAGATTCCTGCATAAGCCTGAGAAGGATGATGCACTCTATGTCAGGAATGAGCTTCTGGGTGGCCTTAGCGGGAGTAGTTGAATCTGGATCCTGCTCAGGGACAGGTACACAAGACATGGGTACCTTGTTGTAGAAGGCTGCAACCTTCTTGAGCACTAGCTGTCACTATGTAGTCCTATAGAACTCAGGCTTGTCATCATCTTCCTTGTTGACATCACTGACATAGAGCTCATATGAGGTGTCAAGCACAGGCTTAACCTTCTCCATCATAGCTGACAGGGCCAACTCCTGGTGGTACATGTCACGGTAGGTTCCATCATGCCAGGAATTATCTGTCCAAGCAGGAAGGCTCAAAAAGCTGGTAAACCTTTATCAAAATTGACCAAGTTAACAGATTTAAATCAAGCAGTCAATAAAAAATGAGTTATGTCTGCTCCAGTCTGTCAGCTGAAACTGGTTCCTCTTTGCAAACTGACGTTGATAAATCAGCGTAATTTGAGGGTCACCCAATATGAGCTTGTTAATCAGCATGGTTGTTGGAAACTGATCACACAAGGGTTCTTTGCAATCTGGACCAGATACTTACTTGACAATGTGGAAGGAATAGGAGTTCAAGACTCAGGTGGTATTACTTAGTCAATTTTCTGATATATATTGAATAATTTTCACTGTTTCAACTCTAAGAGTTGAGTCCTCCCAAAATTTTACTCAATAAAAATCATTTATCCCCAGTTCTAATTTACTTTTCAAAATTCATCCTGTGGTTGGGTTGTTACAATATATTCTGTACAATCTAATTCTCAACCAAATAATTTCTGGAAGATGGGGTCCTGAAGTTGGAACTTTGTTGTTGGTGCCGCCCAATGTTAATTTTGTGTCAACCAATTTTGAAGCTTCCCCCCATTCTTGAAACTGAAAATTGTGTTGCCTCCCAATGCCCAGAATTTTATTCTGAAGATTTGTTGATGTTGTCTCAGGCCATTTATCTTGGGCTACTTTGGTTAGGATTAATTGTTTTACTTAATCCTGGTATTACAATTGGAAATTTTTCAAAAAGATATTTGAAGCCACGTTGGTGGTTAATCATTAATTCTATGTGGATTTGGGTGGTAATTCCCCATCACTTAGAAACGGCTTCATACTATACCACAATTTCTGTCACATTACTCAACTCTTCTACATCTGAGTTTTTGGAAGCAGTTTGTCATGAATTTGTGTTTCTTTTCTCCTGCTCTGTTGAGATATCTGCGTTTACCATGTTTATTTGTATCAGTTCCTTTCTAAGCTTTCAGTTTGGGATTTTCTTTAATTTGTGGTTTCCATCTCCAGTTGCAGTTGTTGAAACTGGATCTTCTGTTTCCTATTTCCGTCATGTCATGTCATTCTGGCGTCCGGATTATTTTCCTGCTCCACCCACTGATGAGATTTTGCGTGAAGTTTTGTCAGCATCATCATTCTATTCCAGTTCAAGCCTTAGTCACAAATCCCAAGTTTACCATGTGATGACAAAGGTTTCTGAGGATGCTCAAGGATGGTTGTTGTCCGCGGTGGAGCACAATCAACATGTTTTAACTGAAAGTGCATATCTATACCCTTTGTTAAAAAAATTGTGTCTATCTATTGAGGAGCTCAAAGTATATTGTAAGCTGTACGCTTTCCATCAGGGTATGACTCCGCTTTCAATATTTCTTCCTCAGTTTCTTGCCTACTGCTGTACAATTGATGTTCCCGAGGTAAATAAACTCTCAGTGTTGTGGTTAGCAGTTGATCAGACTGCCCAGGACTTGCCATTTTTGGATTCCCTGTTAACCACAACTGAGGCCCTGGTAAGCCAAATTCTTTCTCTGGTCTCAAATCTGTCTACTTCCAAGCAAGGTACGTTGGTAATTGAAGACAAACCTGCTGCGCGCTCCTGGTTTTCTGGTCCTTGCTCTGCAGTAGTTCCTTCTAAACAAAGCCAGGATTGCTCTCCCCCTAGCCCTTCTCAGTTGCAATTGGCGGTGGTGCACAAAACCTCTGATGTAAAGGAGGCCCCGGTAGTGTCTGGACCTGATAGTTCCTTGGTGATGCTTCAGCACGTCATACCTGCAAAGCCTTCTGTAGTTATGTCCAAAGAGTTGCCCCTTGTCTCCATTGATTGTGATCATCCCGTTCTTCCAGCTGCTGTCCAAGAAATGATTGAGTGTTACTTCCAGGAGCATCCTGCCTCCTTAGCTGCTGTCTGTACTGCCAAAGAGAAGCAGGACCCTACCAAGATTGCCACCTTTGCTTCAAATAAATCTACTTCTAGTTACTTCTTGTTTTATGGTAGCATTGATAACAGCCAGATTATCTATCAGCCAGCCATTTTGTTGGATACAGGTGCTTCCAAGAACTTCATGAGTGTGGAGACTGCTGACTTTCTACAACTCAAGTACCACACTGTAATTTTTGTTAGGGGTGGAAACTGTCAAATGTTTCCCTCTTTCCAGTTGAAGAAGCCAGTAACCTTTGTAGTTTTGGGTCAGTCTTTTACCACGAGGTTCTTTGTTTGCTCCTCCCTGATGTATCCTATCATTTTGGGTGTGGGCTGGTGGAGAGATCATAATGTATCCACCTTACTAAAAGAAAATGTGTTAAGGTGGAACACTCTTTGGGTATATCTATTTGTATTCTGCTGTTAGGCATGTCCAAAATGGAGCAATCCTCTCAGACTATTCAACCTGTTCCTGTCCCTGTTTCTGCAAGTTTGGATTTACCGGCATGTTTACAACCCTGGTCTGCGGCGTTTGACGCTACCAGAGGCAAGGTCCTTCCCAAACACACTCAGTTTGACTTTGACTTTGACTTTAAAGCTACTGTTGATCTGATTCAAATTGTGTCCTCTATTTACCCTTTAACCTTGAAGGAAGACACATTTTTGGAAGAATGGACTTGTGACATGCTGGCAAAGGGCTATATTTTTAAAAAGGCTTTGTCAATTTGCTCCCCGTTGTTGTTTGTTCAAAAAGGCTGATGGGTCCCTTTGTCCTTGTGTTGACTACTGGAACTTGAATAACATCACAATCCCTGATCCCTACCCTTTACCTCTCAAAGCACAGATATCTAGGTGTGTTAAGAAGGTTAAGTTATTCTCAAAACTTGATCTGTTGAATGCTTTCAATCAAATCAGGATTGCAGACGGAGTAGAATGGTTAACAGCATTCTGAACCAAGAAGGGTATCTTTCAGTTCTGGGTAATGCCTTTTGGATTGAAGAATGCTCCGGCTTGCTTTCAGTGACTAATTGATTCTGTCTTGGGGGATCTCCTGGTTGTGTGTGCCATTGCATATATGGATGATATCTTGGTGTTCTCTCCAGATGAGGAGTCACATAAGGCCCATCTTTCAGCAGTTGTGGATTGCATTCTCTAGGCAAATTTGATCATTAATAGGATTAAGTGTGAATTCTTTAAATGTAAGGTTACCTTTCTGGGTAATATTATCTTTGAGGATGGCCACACCATTGCCCCTGACAAGGAAGCGGCGGTTTGAGAGTATGCTACGCCTGTGACAGTATCCCAACTCTGTAGTTTCTTGGGTACTTGCACGTTCTTGAAGAAATTCACTCCATACCTGTTTGAAGTGGCTGCCCCTTTATATTTGGCTAGTGGAAAGACAACTTTAGTCTGGACGCCTGAGTGTGCAAGTTCCTTCTCAGCAGTCAAGGCTCTTTTGTTGTCCTCCCCAGTGTTAAGACATGTGGATCCTGAGCTTCCTTTTTTGTTTCCACCAATGCATCTAAATACGCTGTGGCTGGTGTGCTGTTGCAGACAGCTAGTGACGGGATTGAGAGACCTGTAGGGTATTTCTCCCAGAAGATGGAAGCTTGAGAACGCAACTACATGATTTACAACAAGGAATTGTTAGCTGTTGTGGAATTGTTAAAGCACTGACATCACCATCTCATGTTGGCACATCATCCATTTGTAGTAAGAACTGACCATAAAGCTCTTCTATATTATTGATAACCCAGGGTTTTGTCAGGTTGTCAATCCAGATGGCATGGTGACCTGACAAGATACAAGTTCCGCTACAATTTTATTGAGGGATCTGACAATCACTTGGCTGATGCACTAAGCAGGAATCCTTTGCATCTCCCAGATGCTATTATGGATGCCAAGTTTAACACACATACTATGATTCCAGATGAGGCTGTGGTGCCTTTTGTATTACCTCCACCTGCTACACTGGCCACCATGTCCTTAATGGAGGGCGCAGACCTGGACTTATATTACAAAGTTAAGTTCCTGCAACCTCTGTCCTTAGGTTATGATTGGCTATTGGAGCTAACATGTGCAAACCCAGTGGGTAAGCCTCAGGGTTATCATAAGATAGGTCCTGTCCTATATCATCAAGGTTGCTTGTGGGTTCCAGAAGGAACTATTTGGGATGAAATCATGGAGACTCATCACACCTGTCCAACGGCAGGCCACCCAAGGAAGAACAAAACAATGGAGCTAATCCCCCACCAGTTTTCCTGGAAAGGCTTGAAAGTGCAGGTGGCAGCTTTTGTTTGCAATTGCCTGGTATGTGTTTGATCTAAGGCAAGCCGGAACAAGTCTACAGGTTTACTAGTTCCACTGCAGCCTGCTGCAAGACCCTGGACATCTGTGTTAATGGATTTTATTGATGAACTTCCCAATTCCAATGGGTTTAACGCAATCATGGTGGTGGTAGATTGTTTCACAAAAATGGCGCACTTTGTACCTTGCTCAACCACAATTACTTTGGTGGAAACAGCTAGGTTGTTTGTGAATAGAATCTTTTCCCTACATGGCATTCCAATGGAGATTGTGAGTGATTGTAGGCCCCAATTCATTGCTCAGTTCTGGGAAGATTTTACTGGGATTCTATGTATTGAATTGTGCCGTTCCATAGCTTTTCACCCCCAATCTGATGGAAAAATAGAGAGGGTAAACCAAAGTTTGAAGGTCTACCTACATTGTTACACTAATGTGCAACAAGATGACTGGTGTGATAATCTACCCATGGCAGAGTTCACATATAATAACGCCCCTCATACGTCAACTCAAGTATTGCCCTTCTATGCCAATGTGGATTACAACCCTTCTTCCAATATGGGTCCTCGTTTGGTTAGCAAAGTGGAAGCTGCAACTAATCAGGCTGCTGCATTAAAGCAGGTTCATCAAAAGCTCCAAGTTACTCTTGCCGCCGCCATGACAACTTACAAGGAATACGCAGATTGCAAGCGCCAGGAAGGTCCAACTTACAGGCCAGGTGATCTAGTCATGGTTGATGCTTGCAATATGAAACTGAAGGTTCCCTGTCGTAAGTTAGGGCCTAAGCAGGTTGGCCCCTTTAAAGTTGAACGTCAAATTGGACCCTCCACCTATTGGCTGGATTTACCTCCTGCTTTCAAGATTTTCCATACCTTTCATGAATGTCTTCTTACTCCCTTTAAAGGTACAGAGACTCCTTCTTCCCAACCCATTCTTGTGGAAGTAGAACCTGAGTATGAGTTAAATTGTATTCTGGCTTCCCGCAAGAATTGACAACACTTGGAATATCTGGTGTCTTGGAAGCGTTATCTGGATTCTGAAAACTCCTGGGTTCCCCACTACAATTGTTCTAATTCCCTACATCAGATTCACGAGTTCTACAAGCACAACCCCACTGCTATTGGCCACCCCAAACTTACCTTAGCTGCAATGAAACTCCTGCCTGCCCACAAGAATTTTTCCTTATCCCATCTCCCAAATGGTGGTATTGTGCCCAGGGCCAAAGCAGAGGATAATGTCATGATAGTTCCATCATGCCGGGAATCATCCGTCCAAGCAGGAAGGCTCAAAAAGCCGGTAAATCTTTATCAAAATTGACCAAGTTAACAGATTTAAATCAAGCAGTCAATCAAAAATGGGTTACGGATGCTCCAGTCTGTCAGCTGAAACCAGCTCCTCCTTGAAAATTGACATTGATAAATTGGCGTAATTTGAGGGTCACCCAATACAAGCTTGTTAATCAGCATGGTTGTCAGAAATTGGTCACACAAGGGTTCTTTGCAACCTGGGCCAGATACTTACTTGACAATGTGGAAGAAATAGGAGGTCAAGACTCAGGTGGCATTGCTTAGTCAATTTTTGATATATATTAAATAATTTTACTGTTTCAACTCTAAGAGTTGAGTCCTCCCAAAATTTTACTCAATAAAAATCATTTATCCCCAGTTCTAATTTACTTTTCAAAATTCATCCTGTGGTTGGGTTGTTACAATATATTCTGTACAATCTAATTCTCAACCAAATAATTTCTGGAAGATGGGGTCCTGCAGTTGGAACTTTGTTGTTGGTGCCGCCCAATGTTAATTTTGTGTCAACCAATTTTGAAGCTTCCCCCCATTCTTGAAACTGAAAATTGTGTTGCCTCCCAATGCCCAGAATTTTATTCTGAAGATTTGTTGATGTTGTCTCAGGTCATTTATCTTGGGCTACTTTGGTTAGGATTAATTGTTTTGCTTAATCCTGGTATTACAATTGGAAATTTTTCAAAAAGATATTTGAAGCCACGTTGGTGGCTGTCAGAAATGACAATTTGGATGCTCCTAAATCTCAAAATACGGAGCCAGAGTCAAACCCTGGACAAAACATTTTGCGGACCCCCAGACTCATAGGCCAGGAACCAATAATCCACTACTAATTGATGAAGTTGCTGCCAGCCCGCCAGGACCCAAACCCTTAGCTGTCCTGTAGGATTCTGCAAGCAAACCACCAGTGCAAGATGCTGAGAATTCCCCTGAGGTGCCAACACCTGACACTGGAGGTTTGCCCGGTGAAATAGACAAATCTCCCCCTGGGAATTATTCCAAACTCTCCTGAAGTCCCGGGGAAGGCACTGAACCCAAAGAGGCACCCAATACCCAAATCAACAAACAGAAGGATTTGAAGTCTTCTCATCCCAAAGCGGCCAGTGGCAAACCGCCAGTGTCAAGTGCCACACTGCCATCTGAGACACCCAATGCCAACCTGCCCAAGCCCAGAAAACCCAACTAGGTAGTGAAGCCTGTAAGTGTGGTATAAATATCTGCCAGGCCAAGACCAAAACCTCATTGTCATTTTTAAATAAAGGTTATGAGATATTGGTTTCCCCAATTATTGCCGTATTTTATCCTTGTAATCTGCCAGTTCACTCAAAGATCCTCTGACCCCCCTGCTGACCCGCCAGCTACGTACTGCCCACCAGGTGCTCCCTTTGGTCCCGTCCACTTCACAGAGGACCCACTAAAGCCCGAGTACAGAGACTATACCACCAACAACATACTAGCCCGGGACTCCTTGGCCAGAATCACTGAGAGAACCAGATACAACCAAGAAGGCCCTTGGTACATTACCAAACCCAGCCTGTTCAGAGATAAATACAACTTCCTCCCTGCCTACCAAATAGACATGGAGCCACCTGTCACCCCCAAGCCAATGCCCGCCTCCACCGCCAAACTCCCACTGGACCATACCAACAAGCTTTTTGGAATTGTATATATAACTCTCACGGGAGTAATAGATACTATTGTCCCTGCCACCAGTCCGTGGTTGTGGTTGGGCAAGTCAATTTCCTACCTCATTAAGTTAACACTAATCCTTTGGTGGGCCCTGCCCACCCAGTTTGCAACCTGCCAGTTCCCAGACGCTAGCAAGCCAGCCAGTCAGGGTTGATTCCCTGACAGTGGCTAATAATTAATTATATGTGGATTTGGGTGGTAATTCTTCATCACTTAGAAACGGCTTCATACTATCCCGCAATTTCTGTCACAGTACACAGGGTCAAACACAAAAGAAGTAAGCTCAATTTCTTTGTTGTCAACTTTCTTGGTAGTGGTGACCTTGGTGGGCTTCCAGATCAGCTTGGGGACCCAAGGGTTGATGCTTGGCACCCTTGCATGTTATGCTCCTTGAACCAGCTGTGTCAGTGCAGCGTCACTATTGAACTCTCCTCTCCCATCTCCTTCCTAAGTAGGCACTTGTGTTGCACTGACTCAATTTTTTTATCTGCGGGGGCAACCACAACCGCGGCGCACAACGGGTCCATTGTTACTCTGTTGTTGTGTTCTTTTTATTTTAAGAATTTAATAAAATACTAAATAAATTTCAATTAAGTGACTCCCTGGTTTTATTTTTTTACTTTTTATCTGAATATGGATATCTAATTAGAGCTTTCCCCACCCAATATCCCAATTGTATATTTTTATTTCTTAATTAGTTGTTTTTGGTTTCACAATGCCCATTTTAGAATCACCAAAATAATTTCCACCAGATTTCCCAGATTCTACGCCAAATTTAAGCACCCAACACAATATTTTTAAAATTTATGTCTTGGATTGTGTGTCTTATTTTAGATACCTTGGTATCATTCTTGATTACAATCCATTGCACACAACATTTGAGTGATTTTGTCTACATAGTGAGTTGCTATTGTGCTTTGGTTTTGGTTTGAGTTTAACTCACCACATGCAAGTGTATTTTGTCACCAATTTACATAGTAAATATGTGTACACTGAATTTCAAATCATACCTTTTTGGTTATGAATCCATGCATTTTGGTTTGTATTTTGAATAGTTTTGTTTGTTGTGTGAGCACTTTGTTGCTGTGTTGACCCATTTTGTTCATTAACGCCAAAAAGCCCTGTTAACAGAGTGTATATTTTACACTGATAGTTAGAATTTGCTTAAATCTGAAATCATTTTATTTAAATTAGAAGTATTTTTTGGTTTTTGTCATAGCTTTTAATACTACTGTACCCACATCACAGATCTGAGTTTAAATGAGGGCCTCTTCATACCAAGTCACCCCTCTTCTGACACTATCTTGGCTGCTGCCTTGATTGGTTTCTTAGGCTGTCAAAATTATTTTTGTTAGAAAAAACCATCTTATAATAAAAGCAATAAAAAAACCACTGAAAGAAGAACTTTAAAATTTTATGCTCTGGATTTTCCCTAAACCCATTACACACAAATAAAGAGCTTTTATAATCAATCAAATGCCTCTGTTCCCAAATTAGATAGCTGTTGATTGGCTGCTAGAATTTTTCTTTTATAATCTAGGATGCAAAATTAAGCATCTTGAGTGGCTCTATTTTGTTTTGTGTCTATGTGATTTTATTTGTAAACTGCTCTGATTTTTGTCTTGTTCAGCCCTTCTGTTGGAGAGTTGTTTGTATCCCAGATGAATTATAATATATTCTGGAACAGCCCCAACCTAGCTTGCTTGCTGTATCAAGTTTTTTTATAGTTTATGCCGTGAATGCCGTCATTCATCATATTTCAATTTAGCCTTTGATGGGTTATTTTGAGGACAAATATCTCTATTTCACTTTTGCCTCTCAAAATGAGTCTATATCCAAACTGGGAAATACAATTGTTTGGTTTCCAGATTCTGCACAACACATCTGCCCCACTCATGCTTGTGGCCAGTGATCCTACTGTCCATATACTGTTTTGTGGTAAAGCTACACAGTATATATTCCTTTTCATATTCACCAATAAAAATTAAGTTCTATTCACATTTTTGTATTTGTGTCTTTCAGTACTTTGGTGCCTCTCTCTAGCCACAACTAGTAAAGATTATTAATCCAGGGCCACAAGTTAATTGCATAGTCTTCCCTGCCATCTAACCAAGACTTAGTATGAATCCAATCCTAAGGTTAGGATTTCCCGTTGTGTGTCTGTGCCGCGCCTCAGAACACGACAGTTTAGGATGTGTCATCTCATGTTTGACCTACATTTTATTTTATAAGAGTGTTGCTGCACTTCTTTTTTGGCTTTTCACCAGTTCATCAAACATTCAAATTGTTTGTAGTCTGAAACTTGCCCAAGTTGTGCTTTGTTTAAATTTGAGTTCATTTTATTTGCATATGACTCAATTTTTCTCATTCTCATATCCTTTTTAACTAATGTTTAGCAATGAATAAATCAAATCAGAAATTCAGCTTCTAGTTTTGAGTTGATTAGATTAAGTAGCCATAATATTAAGGTTGTATGTCATTTAATAATCAATCATAAGGGACATCAGAAGCTTCATGTCAAGGGGTTCTTTTCAAACTGGACTAAGTGAAGCCAAAAGTGATGAAGTGAATAACTATGTGATTAAAGTGTTAGAAGTAATGAGTTAGACAACTACATATTACGGTACTACATTCTTTTGAGAAACAAAAGACTGAGTCAATTCCAGAGTATATACAGACTTTATTTTTTACTTAGCTCCTAAGAGTTGAGTTCTCCCTCTAATTTGATAACAACTTATCAGTATAATCACTGTTTTATATTATTTTACTTCTGATTATGCATCTTTTATTTGGTTTGATGTGATATGTACCAGTAAACTTGATTACTAATTGTGTCATCACTGAACATTAGGAAGGTGTGCCTCAGGTTGTCCCCTGGTCCCTAGAATGCTGAGCCCTTGGGTGCCAATGTTGAGCATTTTATGTTGAAATTGAAGTTGAAGCCTTTCCAGTTCCCTAATGTCCAGATTCTTATTCAGAAGATGATTTTGTTTCTCTCACAAGCTACTTATCTGGTTGTTTTCTAGTGATCACTTGTTATTCTCCTGAACCTGAGATGTACCTTTGGAATTTTACAAAGTGGTTGTTGCGCTTTTTGCATTACAGAGCCACAATTATTTGAGATTATTGGGCACAGGGCATTTGCTTGAATACAGTCATATGTGAGGATATGAGTAGTATCATATCAGAAGGGCTGGGGTCAAATGGAAACATGACTATTGTCCAAGAATGACTTCTGATCACACAGAAGCACTTAAAGATTAGGATAAAGGTCACCAGATTAAAGATATATCAAAGATAGGTCCAAAGATTATTTTTATTGTAATTTATAGTTTCTTTTTGCACCTTCTGCAAGGTTCATCCCTGGGCTGCTAGCAATGTCTTCTAGGACATTCTAACATGCCCCTTATTTGGGTAATTATTAATCTAGGTTTGGCGCTTATTGCACGTCAACCAATAGAATATATTCATCTTCACCCAGCACAGGTGGTCCTTGCTGGCATGGAATTATTTAGTTACTTTATTATCACTTCCTACTTTCCTGACATACTCTAAGCTTATTGCTTATTAATGTGCTTAATATGGGAATTTGAGATTATGGGGAATCAAACCCAGCACCTCGGCGCTTGAAGTAAAAGTAAGGTGGCACCTTGGCGCCTGCAATAATTTTCAGTTGGCGCTTGACATAAAAGTAGTTTGGCGCTTTGGTGCCTAATCCAATTGCTAGGTGGCGCTGCGGCACCTGTATCTTTTCCAAAGTGGCCTGGCAGCAAATCATGTATTATTAAGCGCCACGTTGGTGCTTGTCATAAGCTAATTTAAGGTTCATGGCAGCAGACTACTGCTGATCCAATATTAATATGATTTATACTACCAATTTATATTATTTGGCAGCAGTAATTCATATCTGTGAGCTCCGTCATAATTAGCATCATTGCTTGGTCAAAATTCCCAACAGTGGTATTTCAAGCCCAGACTTTGGTTAGTCTTTAACTCCATATGGATTTTTATCCCTCACCACTTGGGTTTGGCTCGTTAATATCCCACAATTTCTGTCACAATGACTGCATATGCTAAGGTAGACAGAAATAATGCAGCATCACCTCCCAGGCTCAGAATATCAGCTATTCAAGTATGTTACCTAAGCCCCTGACAACCTCCTCACAGGTGTGTTGCCTGAGGATGGGGCTACCTCTCATCTGGGGATGCCAAATCAGCAGGGTTGACCCCCTGGAAAGGGTTTGAATCAATCGAAAAGACCTGTGGTTTAACTTGATCTACCAAGGATCTGAAGTAAGTCATCAAGCCAAGTCTCATAGCTGAGACATGGCAGCTAGCAACTCTAAATAATGAGCATAACCCCTCTACCTTTGGATCAGTGTCTCTGGTAGGAGGACACTTCTCTCTCTGAAAGCTATAATTAAAACTAAATTATCTTATTATAAAATGAAGCTATTATCTAGTCTAATATTTCTTCTCTATTTTCTATAACAGCAACTACAACCTCAACAGGTGTTTAGTTAGCTAAGCAGTATAGGCTTAAAATACTTCAAAGCTATCTTAAAAACATTGGTATTTTTATTATTACACTGTAAGCATTTGGGTTGTAATTAGAATTTTATTAGAAGCCATTTGAAAACTAGGTAATCAATGATGGTATGGAATAAATTTGATCAATTGAAGAGACATCGGTTGAAGCTAGACCTCTCGTTTTTGTCTCCGTTATCATCTAATATGGTTTTGTAGGGCATAAGTTGTAGCATGGGCTTCATCTTCTCGAACTCCAGAATATTGGATCGAATGGTGTCTGTATGAATGTAGAGAAGCTTAGGAGCAGCCTTGACTAGTTCCGTCCAGAACAAGTCAGACTGGCGGGCTTTTGAATAGAAACGGATGAGGTGAGGGAAGGAATTTATGCTTAAAGGAAGCATCCAGTCAGGGACAACATTGCTGATGTAGAGATGTTGGAGATTAGAGAAGGATTCCATCGCCCATTTGAAGAAAAAGGGGAACTCAGAGTCATCCAGCGTACATGACAGCTTTGTTGTCTTAAATACTGCCTCCCCGTAAGAAGCAAAAGTTGAACGACATGGAAAAACTATATTGAGGGAAGGAATGTTTCTGACGGAGTAGATAGCCTCTGCTTTTATCTTATTTCTGTAGCAGCAGTTTATAATCGTGCAATGCTTTGCAAAGTTTGGGATGGCTGTCAAACCAATAAAATCGGCATGTGCTGTCGTAAGGCGGAAACAGTCGGGGAAAACGCTAAGTCGATCTCTTAATCTAATGGAGCTCACAAGTTCCTCGTGTTGGGACTCATGCGGTATTTCAATCGTAGTGTTTCACATAGGTTTGGTCTAAATACTTAATCCACGCATAGCAGCCATTCGATTCTGCTTTTGAAGATATCGTAGGCCCTTTGGGGTCGACTAAAACAATCTCTTTGACAAAATAGAATTTCTTTTGAAGGTTTAGAAGCACAGAGGAGCTCCGAGAAGGCATGATCAGCACGTCCAAGCCGATGTACGACTTCCAATTATCTGCAATCCTATGGGGGCAGAAGTCAACGTATAAAGAATTTAAGTTTTTTATGACAGGCTGCAAATTATCAAATAGCAAATCTTCGTCCCAACCATATATGCTAATGTGTTTGAGTTTACTTAGCTTCAAGCACTCTGTGCCCAAATTCTCACTATAAGTAATGTCAGAATTGATTCTAAAGTTTAGGGATAAGGAGCGCAAACGTGGGAAAACCTCTGCTAAAGAAAGTCCAGAGTCTTGAAGCTGTTTAAAATTTTTTTGGGCGTGAGATTATTAAGCCTTTGACAAACTTGCCATTCTTCTTAAGGAACTCCCGATAAGCTGCACAACTGGCTTTCTTTAAAGTGTGTACTCTGTAAAGTATTGGGAAAGAAACTCGATAGAAGTCTGAGCAAACCAAGCGGAGCCCATGAACAGTGCGAACATCCAGAAAGGAGAATATTTCTTCCAGAATTATAACAGGAAACATTTAGAAGATAAAGAATAAAACTTCTGATACTCTTAAAAGCTAAGCCCTAAATTCAGAGTACCTCTCAACCCTCCCAAAATTTACATTACACCTTTAATTTTTAGGGGCTAAAGCATTATGCAATGGAAACAATAATTAAGCTGATCCAATTCATTATATTATAAATTGTAAGAAAATGGTAGTCAATTTTACTAAGTCAAAATGTAACAGGCTCTTTATGAGTAGGGATGCTTCGGCTAAGCCCGGGCTAGCTTTCGGCTCTGGGCCGCTACAACTAAAACGTAATCACTTAATAATTTTTTCAAATAAATCTTTGAAGGAAGTGAACCAGAACCTGAAACTGGCCGCGGCTGCTCAAGGCTTGACCGAAGCAGCCCTACTTATTAGTAAGGCACCTCATTTTTCACCATATCAGATTTAAACACCACTTTTTGAATGAATGCTATAAAAGCATAAGCTCTACTTATAAGAGTCCTCGAGGTTAAGGCTTATATAAAATAGAAATCATCAAATATTTATTATATTATCAAGGACTTAAATCTATAGAGCATCAGAATTCTGATTAGTTTTATTAGAAAACAAGACAAGCTTAGAGTTTTTTGAGCGGTTATTGCACAAGGTTGGGCGGTGCAATCATGTTAATTGCACCGCGCATAATTACAACTTAATTTGAAAAGGGTGTACAATCACCACTCTTAATCATAGCCACTGAGGCCTTAATTGCAGCCACCGCTGGTTTCTATGTGGCGATTCCATTTAAAATTACTATCACCATTAAGGCTGTGGCGTATTTTGCCCGCGCATTTGCGGATTTCGGATTCCTCTAACTTAGAGAATGTGAAAAATTTAAAAACATACCAAGGTAAGGAAGGCTTTATTCCTCTGGAAGAAATAAAAAATATATAATTTTCCATTGCTTTTTAAGTCTTCTATATTTTTACATTTTAAAATAATAAAAATATCTGAAAATAGATCTGCCACCAGTGGCATGTGTCACGGACATAGTTTTCCCAGGTGTGGCTAGGCCAAAGCACCACCACCTGGGGAAACCCGTCCCCAAGCCCTGCCCGCTTGTGGTGATCGTAGATTTAAATCTAATGATTGATTGCAAGTGGATGATGTCACGGGAAATTGGGTCCAAGTGGGGCGCAGATGCCCCACACCCAATTTTCCCCTCCTTTGACCTGTTGGTCATCAAATCCTGATCTCCAAGGAGGCCAGGTAACAGTTTACAGGACCACCATTGGTAGTATCTGTAAACTGATTAAATATCATGTACAAGGAGGCCACCTCATCAAGATTTACCCAAGAGCCTTAAGTAACACCATCCCCAACAAACTACAATAGTAGTTTGATATTTTCTTCACATTAAAATATCTTGCCTTAATGATTCACTTATTCCAATATCTGCCAATCAGATTAGTAATAACCAGATAATTAGACTCAGCATTCTCACCATTGCAATCTCCTGGAAATCCTCCTCCTCCTTATGAAATGATTCCTGAAATCTCAAAATTTAGTGTGAACCCATCTATATAGCTGATTCTCTGACCTTGATCCAAATTAAAGTCTTCCTCTTGTACCTGTGCACTACCATCTGTTTTACCTTTTCATATTTTCTCTTCAAAGGTTACTATTTCAGAGTAAATATGCACTGTCTTCTCCTTATTGATAATACCATCCTACTTTGGGTGTACATTCCCCATTTGATTGACTACAACAAGCTCTCACTCTACTTCACCTTGACAGCATGGGAAGGAAACAATTTTGGGAAAATCATGTTCAGCACAATTTCCCCAAAATTGTTTCCTGCTCTGAGATGAATAGCTGCTTTTTTATAAAGCAGTCATTGTTTCATATCTGCTGCACCCTAATCCCCGTACATAAACAAGCTCCATTTGATTTAACAATGGTAACTCTTCTATCTTAGAATGTAACTCAAAAAATTTGATAAAAGGGAATAAAATTTATAATTATATATGGTTTTTATATTATCTTATTTTCTATCTTTTTTAATTACATCTATAAAAAAACTTGAAAATTAATTTCATATTTTACTTTTTAATTTTTATTATTCAAAAGATTGATCAAGTCAAAACAAATTTCAAGTACAGTAGTTTTCAAAGCTATGGCACTAAGCAAAAATGACTCAGATTTAAGCAAACTCCAAGTATCAGTATGTTGCAACTGTGCTGTTTTAGCAGAGTTACAAAGGGGGAAATGATTGGAGACTGGATAATATTCTTTACTGAGAGATATAAGTTATATAGTTCTTGTGAATCAGGATAACAGGAACATGATTGTTGGGAATTTTGATTAAGCAATGATGCCAATTATGACACAGCCCACATATTGGGGTCTCTGCAACCAACCCCTTAAATTAGCAGTATAAAAAGCAATGATGTCAATTATGACAGAGCTTGCGGATATGAATTACTGCTGCCAAACAACATAAATTGGTAGTATAAATCATATGCATATTGGATTAGCAGTAGTCTGTTGACCTGAACCTTAAATCAGCCAATGATAAGCACTGCTGCAGCGCTTAAATGATACATGATTTGCCGCCACGCCACTTTAGAAAAGATACAGGCACCACCTAGAAATTGGATTAGGCGCCAAAGCGCCAAACCACTTTTACGTCAAGCGCCAACCAAAAATTATTGTAGGCGCTGCCTGGCAAATATTGCAGGTGCCAAGGTGCCACCTTACTTTTACATCAAGCGCCAAGGTGCTGGGTTCAATTCCAATAATCTCATATTCCTATATTTATCACACTATTAAGCATTAAGCTTGAAGTATGCCAGGGAGATAGGAAGTGATCCTGAAGTAACTAATATCAAAACAGCAGGCTAGACCTGTGACAGAAATTGCAGAATAGTATGAAGCTGTTTCTAAGTGGTGGGGAATGTCCACCCAAACCTACATAGAATTAATGATTAACCACCAACATAGCTTCAGATATTGTTTTGTGAGATTTCCAATTGAGATGCTAGGATTAAGTAAAATAATTAATCCTAACCAAAGTAGCCCAAGATAAATAGCCTGTGAAAGCATCAGAGTATCTTCAGAATAAAATTCAGGACATTGAGATGTAATACAATTTTCAGTTTCTAGGACAGGGGGGACAACTCCAAGATCAGAAGGCATGAAATTAACATTGGGAGGTGCCAACAACAAAGTTCCAACTGCAGGGCCCCATCTTCCAGTAATGATCTGGCTTAGAATCAGATTTTAGGGAATGTAGCGTGGCGTAAATGTTGTAGCAAAGGGTTGCAATTCTCTATGAACAGTTAGTCAAAGACCTAATTCTTATTACTATATCTGTTGATGGTATAGTGGCAGCCTGTAGAAGGACAGAAGAATAAAAAGGTATAAAGACAAAACTGGTGTTTATTTTGATAGTGTCACACTTATGTAGTGGGGGGCGGAGGAACTTTCACCAGGGGAAGGGAGGCACAGAAGGAATGACCCTCCTAAATGAGGGGAGTGGGCAGGCACAGAGGAAAGTCCCACGTGAGGGAACAACTGGTTTCACGTGGTTTCCCTTATGAAGTTAGGTATTAGTAATTGTGTTGTACTATTACTAATCCAAAAGGTAAAGCTTGTGTCACGTGCACATTCAACAGGCGCTTCAAACTCCAAGTTTAAAGGCATTTTGAACGTCTTTATCCTTAGTAAAACCAGGATGCAATAAAACAATCACACAACTGTTCTGTTGATTATTCTAAATGGACAACTTAATGTCTAATCCATTCAATCTGCGACATTTCCCTCCACTGGATTATACAACAAGGTCAATAAAGGCTTGGTGTCTCTAGGCAGTGGCTATGGTGTTAGGGGCAATCACGTGTCTCATTAGGTGGGGGTTTGTTGCCCTTTCCTTGGTCATTGGCTTCATGGATCCGTAGGTAACCAGTTGTGTTTCTTGGCTGCCATTCAGGTGGTAGAACAGTTGATGCGGTACTGGAAGAGTCTTGTCAGTCTCCAATAAACACCTTGTTCTTTCATTCTTATTCCTCATACTTTGGTGCAACACTATCACAAACAGGACAACAACCCATGGAATTTTTTAATTAGGCTTTTGTTTTTTGGGTTGTTGTCCTCATTGGGGCTTACTCTTTGTCACTAGGAGCAGCACACATATACTGAGTGTGTACTCTAGTGATCAATTGCCCAGAATGGGGCTCCTTAAGGGTGTAGGAGTTGGGGCCAGCCTTCTGGATAACTTGAACTGGGCCTTGCCAAAGGGAGGCAAGTTTGGATTCACGGCCGTATCCTCTATTGCTGAAGAATAAGACTGAGTCTCCTATCAGGTAGGTGGGTAGGGCAGGGCGTTTGGATGCAGATTGTTCTAGGTCCTGCAACTTTTGGTTCAAATTTACAGTGTAGGCCTCTGATTGCAAGTGAATAAGGGTTTGAACCAGCTTGTTAAGATACGCCTCTGGGGACACAGCCAGGCTAGGCTTTACCAAGGAATATAGTAAAGGGGGAAGCCCTGGTTGTCGGCCATAGAGCAGTTGGAAGGGGGCTTGCCAGTGGCCCAATGGTACCCAATGTCATATGCAAAGGTGGCCGCAGGCAGGAAGGTGTCCCATCCAGTCTCATGTTGGTGACTGAGCTTCTGGAGTATCTGGACCAGACTCCCATTAGTGCGCTCTATTATGCCATTTGTCTGTGGGTGATAAGGAGTGAATAGTGTCCCACAAATTCCCATCAGTTGGTTGAAGCGGGGGATGATATAACTGGTGAAGTTGGTACCATTGTCTGTCAGCAGAATCTGGGGGCAACCATGTTTGTATATGATATTCTCCAGGATGAACGTGGCTGTCACCAGTGCAGATTGGTTGGGGATTGCCTTGGCCTCTACCCATTTATTCAGATGATCAACAGCCACAATGATGAACTTGTTGCAACTGTTGGTAACTGGCAGGGGGCCCACTACGTCAATGGCTACAGTGTGGAAGGCAAACCCAGGGCGTACAAGTCTGTGTTGGAACTTGGCAACCTTAGGTCTCTCAATGTTGCAGTCATGACAGGTGGCTAGCATATCTACTACATCAGTGGGCATTCCTTCCCAGAAGCAGTGCTGCTGTAACAGGGCTAGCGTCTTCTGTATACCACCATGACCAGTAGTCTTGTGAGTGGCCACCACTGAGTCCATGTGTAGGGATGGGCATATGTAGGGTAGCCAAGAGTCTCCACAAAGCTTCAGGAGTTGTCCCTTTGAGACCTTGGTATTGACAGCTAACTTCTTGAGAGCCCTCTGTATCTCTACCGGCTCCTCTCCCCACAAAGAAGGATCCTTCATAAGCTTGTCATAGAGAATGTCAGCCATGGGGGATACTAAGGCAACAGTGGGAAGACAGGAGAGACAGTTGGCGTTCTGGTGGGCTGCTCTGGCTCAATGAATGATTTTGTAGTCATAAGCCTACAGTTTAATGGCCCAACACGCCAGACGTCCTTCAGGGTCCTTGAGGGTCTTCAGCCATTGCAGGGAGGCATGGTCTGTTACCACAGTGAAGTGTACCCCATGGAGATAGACTCTGAATTGTTGGTAGGAGTATATCACAGCCAGAAAATCTCGTTCAGTGACAGTTTAGTTCCTCTCATGAACATTAAGTGTACGCAAGCAGTATCTAACAGGGTGTTCAAGTCCTTTGGAGTCCAGTTGGGAGAGGACACCCCCAATTGCAGTCAAGCTGGCATCAGTATGAACCACAAACGGCTTGGCAAAGTCAGGGTAGACCAGTACGGGGGCTGTAGTCAGTGTTCCCTTGAGAGCATTGAAGGCAGATTGGCACGCTGGGCTCCAGAAGAATTCCTTATCAGCTCAGAGAAGCTGAAAAAGGGGATCACCCAGGGATGCAAAGTTGGGGATAAAGCAATGGTAGTACCCAATCATCCCCAGGAAGACCTGCACGTCCCGCTTATTGGCCAGAATCTGCATCTTCTCAATGGCTTCCACCTTCAGAGGTACAGGGCAGAGTCCATCTTGGCTAATAATGAACCCCAAGAACTCAAGGTGCTCCTTGAAGAAGTTGTACTTGCGTGGCTTGAGCTTGAGGTTGGCTGCAATTAACCTCTGGAAGACTTCCTCCAAGTGTTGTAGGTGATCATTAAAGGTTTGGGAGAACACATTAATGTCATCCAGGTAGACCAATACTCTGGTGAGCTTGAGGTCGCCCATCACTGCATCCATGGCCCGCTGGAAGGTAGCCGGGGCATTGGACAGACCTTGAGGCATCCTTGTGGGTTAGAATAGCCCTTGGTCAGTGATGATTGTGCATTTCTCTTGATCAGCGGGGGGTAGATCAATCTGCCAGTACCCACTGATAAGGTCCATGGCTCTGAAGAGCTTGGCGCCATCCAGTTGGTCCAAGGTATTGTCAATCCGAGGGAGGGGATATGAATCCTTCTTGGTAACAGCATTCAGTTGACGGTAGTCAATCACCACACGGTTGCTACCATCCTTCTTTTTGACAATCAAGAGAGGGGAAGCCCAAGGGCTTTTACTGGGGACTAGTAAGCCAGATCCCAATAGCTTTTGAAGCTCCTTGTTGGCCACGGCATGATTGGCTTGACTACGCTGTATAGGTCTGGAATGGATAGGTGGACTGCCTTGAGTGTCAATATGGTGAGCAACATCTTCAGCATTGCCCAGGTCATAATCATCCTTGGCAAACACATCCTTATACTGGGAGAAGAGATCCATGGCTTGATCCTTCTGCTCTTCAGAGAGGCCAGACAGGGAGTCATGGCTTATGACCAATAGCACCAGTGGTTGTTCACAGGGTAGACCCAAAAAAGAGAAGTCCACAAAGGGGGCGGTCTCCTGAAGGTTGTTGTGCTCTTCCAGTTGTATATAAGCCAGAAGTTGGTGTTTGGAGACAACCATAGCTTCCCAACTCATTTTGGCCAAGAGTATGAGTACCTCTTTCTTGCTTGGCATGAGGATTCCTGGTGCAACCCATGGTTCTAGTCTGGAGGCATTAGGGATGCCAAAGATTTCCCCATGAGTGCCAGCTGGTAGGGACAGCAAGAGGCCTGTATTGTGGATCATCTGCAAGCCAGGTGGAATAGTCACATTTCAGGAGGCGTAGACTGGGATTCCCTTGGCTTCCCCAACCAGGAGAGGTAGCACCTTGACTTCTTACTATGCAGTGTATAGGCAACTGGAAGTTCTCCATTGGCGTACTCCAGATTAATTTAGTGCAGACGGCGTAAGGGCAGGTCAGACAGGCAATTGCCATGGTAGAACATGGGGATAGAGTGGCCCAATACTCTAAATGTATGGTCCCCATGGTTAGTCACAGTGCCATACTGAACCATGAAGCTAGTTCCAATAAGAATGTCATAGCTGTTGTTCTCCAAAGCTATAGCAGGGGCAGTGACCATTAGCTTCCCAAAGCAAAGAGGGAGAGAAGAATAGGCCCATTTTGCTCTAGTGGTCTGTGGCCCAGCAGTACCAAACTCTTCATGGTAGGCCAAGTCCAGAGCCAGCTTAAGCTTTTTAACCATCTGCGAGGATATAATGTTCCCAGGAGCGCCAGTATCCAGTATGGCCCAGACATGAGTCTTGTTCACTACCAGGTTAATATAGGTACAATCCTGGTGGTCTTCTCTGATCTCCACAATCTTAGAGACCTGGTGTACGCTCAGTCCTTTGAACTTCTCCAGGAAGGTAGCCATGGCAGCTCCCACAGCTGGGCTTACTTCCTTGAGGGATTCTAGCGGTGCTGAGACGTTTACTGTACGGAGCAGCTTGGCCAGTTGCTCAACGCTGTCCTCCTCATGGGTGACTTCAACACCTGGTTGGGCCAGTTGTTTGGCATAGGGCAAGGGCACTGTTCTCCGAGCTATTTGGGGGATAACCACCTCAGGGCAAAGTGTAGTCCAATGAGTTCAAGTGTTAACAGTGAGGACTCAATGTAGGAGGTCCTCTTGAACCCCTTCAAACTTGGCATCCTTGTGTATTAGTTAGGAGGCAAAGTTAATCAGAGAGGGTTCATCCTTAGGGTTGGCCTCAGAGGATGGCAAGGCAGCAGGCCTTGGATCTGGTTTGTTGGGGGGTAGCAGTATGGGGGAGATGAGGGTGTCAAAATTACAAAGGCAGCCAAGGATTTCTCCTTGTCCTGGCTGCTTAGTAGTTTTTTGACTGGTCCTCATTGTCCTCCTCATTATCAGCGTCCTTGGCGTAGTCCTCCTCAGTGTCCTCCATGCCTACATGGTGGACTTTTTGGCGTGGATTCTTACATTCCCAAGATAAGTGACCAGCCATACCACATTTGAAGCAAGTACGGGATGCGTTGTTGACTGGAGCAGGCCCAACCTTGTCGGAAGGCTTGGGCATCTCCACAGCCACGCGAGGTCTATACTTGGCTTGCTGGCAAGGGCGGCCTTCAGGGAGAGGGACCTCAAATTCCTCCTTGTAGGTGCGTAGAAGGCAAATCAGGTCTGGCACAGTGCAAGCATTGTAAATTCCCAACTTAAGAGCCAGAGATAGTTACCGGTTGACACATACAGCATTGAGAAGTGCTGAATGCACATCAATAAACTGCACAGCACTCATAGACAACAGGGTTTGAGCTTCAAGGTAGAACCTAGAAGTGAAGTCTTCTAGGGTTTCCCCCACCTTTAGTTTGGTGTCAGCAAAGTCCATCTTGCAACCAAGAAGTGCTTCTTGGCTACCAAATTCTTCTGTCAAGGCCCTGGAGACGTTGTCAAAAGTCCAGCCATTCTCAGGGAGACGTGTCAAGATAATGGGTTGAGTCTCAGAATCCAGACAGTTGATGATTGTGGAATCCCTCATGGCGTTGTCAGTGCCATACATGGAGTTCTGATATAGGCATAAGAACATGGCCACATTACTCTTGCAGTCAAACTTGGGTAGGTTGAAAGGCTTGAAGTTGTTGGAGCCATGTTAGAGGGGGGCAGGTGTGATCCTCACTGGAGAGCGGGTGAGATGGGAACGGCTAAGGGTAGAGGCAGCAAATATAGCCTCAGAGGCATGACAGCGGTTTTCCTCTCTCTGGGCTTTGCATTCACTTTCTCTGTCTTGAGCAGCCCCAGAAGCTTCAGGGGTGGCCAGCACGTCATTCTCGGACTCCAGCACTGGATCTAATACCCGTACAGCGTTGGGAGCCAACCAAGTGTGGCCATCATTGCTTTTGTAGCTATGATAGAACTCGGGACTGGAGGACCTCTGTGGGCTGTGGTGACCCTTGGAGTTGATGGACTTGGCCCGCAATTTGACAGCCATAATCTTACTATCTATTTTATCCAATTGACTCTGGAAGGCATCTAGGAGAAATTGCTGCTTGTCCAGCTCATCTTGATAGACCTTGTTCTCCTGAAAGGTGATATTCAAGTTGTCTTCTGAGAGGTGATGCACTTTTCATGGATGGCAAGCTCAGCTTGGAGCAAGGCTATCACTTCCTTGTCCTTCCAGGCTTGGGTCTGACTATTGGCTCTGTCATGTGATTGGCAAAGTTTGAGACAATCCTGAAGCTCTGACACAGTGTGATAGCAATCAAACAGAAAGGCAAGATTGGCACTCTGCTGGACCAATTCCATCTGCATCTTCTTGTAGTGGTCAAAGAGTTCAAGGATGTCTCAACCAAGAAGGTGACTGGAGGGGGAGTTGTCTGCGGCAGTAGATGTGGGTGCAAACAAGGGGATGGTGACAAGGCGGTGGGCTAGTACTTCCACTTCATGAGTTAGGCTCAAACCATAGGGCCAGTCTCAAGCACGTGGGTAGTAACTACACTAATCCAATTGGCGTCTACACCCTGATGGGTGAGGGTATGCACCACATGAACTGGCACTAGCTTGGCTATACCCTTTTCAATGGTGTCAACCCAGTGGAGCATGGTATTCTGGGCGTTGGTGACTTCAGCAAGATACTGATTGACAGTGGTAAAAGTGTTGCCAAGCTCAGAATAAAGGACCTGGAGAAACGTTTGTTGATTGGACACCAGTATCCCCTGGTCATGCACCAGGCTTTGGATTCAACCCAGGTGCATACGGTTGTGACATACAGCAGGATGGGTGAATTGCTGTAGGTAGTCCTTGATATGCTCAACAGTATAGAGGTTGCGACAGAGCTGGTCAGGGTTGACCTGGGAGAGATTCTGGAAGCAAACCAAGGATTTTTCAGCGGAAGGCTGCTGAATGGCCAAGTGTTTGGAGCAAGCACCATTGCCAGTAGCATCAGCATCCATGGCGTGGATGGCACTACGGATGGCGTCCTCAGAAGGTGAAGAGTTAGCGTCCATCTACAAGGGGGCAGGGGCTTGTAGAAGCAGTGGCTGGCTAAAAACAATAGCCTGAGGGCGTTGGTGTTCTGGCATGAAATGGCTAAGGTTGGGCAGACCATAAGGAGCGCCTGCTCTTTCCCCAGCATGGGCATTAGCAGCAGTGAAGGCCAATGCCTGGTGGTAAGGAGAAGCAGTTGCAGGAGACTGAGCCAGGGGCAATCCTCCCTCCTCATTGAAATGACTGCAGGGGTGGGGACTGGTGGTGTTGAAAGACATGAGCGCCAATGTTGTAAATGTTGCAGCAAAGGGTTGTAATTCTCTACAAACAGTTAGTCAAAGACCTAATTCTTATTACTATACCTGTTGATGGTATAGTGGCAGCCTGTAGAAGGACAGAAGAATAAAAAGGTATAAAGACAAAACTGGTGTTTATTTTGATAGTGTCACACTTATTTAGTGGGGGGCAGAGGAACTTCCACCAGGGGAAGGGAGGCACAGAAGGAATGACCTTCCTAAATGAGGGGAGTGGGCAGGCACAGAGAAAAGTCCTGTGCAAGGGAACAACTGGTTTCATGTGGTTTCCCTTATGAAGTTAGGTATTAGTAATTGTGTTGTACTATCAATAATCCAAAAGGTAAAGCTTGTGTAATGTTCACATTCAACAGGCGCTTCAAACACCAAGTTTAAAGGCAATTTGAACGTCTTTATCCTTAGTAAAACCAGGATGCAATAAAACAATCACACAACCGTTCTGTTGCTTATTCTAGATGGACAACTTAATGTCTAATCCATTCAATCTGCGACATAGTGCAACAATCCAACTATGTGATGCATTTTTAAAAAGTAAATTAGACCAAGAGATATGTGATTTTTATTGAGTAAATTTTGGAAGGACTCAACTCTTAGAGTTGTTACAGTGAAAACTATTAAATATATATCAAAAATTGACTAAGCAATACCACCTGGATCCTGGGCTCCTATTCCTTCCACATCGTCAAGTGAGTATCTGGTCCAGGTTGCAAAGAACCCTTGGGTGACCAACTTCTAATGATCATGCTGATAAATAAGCTCATATCTGGTGACCCTTAAGTTACGTCAATTTATCAACGTTGATAAGGAGTGCCATTTGGGGAAGCTTCAAATATGGAATTGAGAAAGAAGGAAAGTATATTTTATTGGATAATACTTTAGACTTATATAGCTTTAGCTGTGGTGGAGATTTAGTTGGATTGAACCTAGGGGTTGGTCATGTGCAGGATGGGTTCAAGTCACTGGATACTTAGACAGTCATGTGATATTGCTTGGTTACCATTTCTGGTATGTCAAACTGTATATTGGGAGGGGAAGCAAATTAGGCAATGACTGGATGTTAAGTGAGTTGGCAGTAGCCAGAATACTTGTACATCCAGATCCTTGACACCCCCCTTAAGGGATTACTCTGGTACATCAGGAGGAGGCTTTGTCTTGATGGCTGCCGCCTGATATTCATGGAGTTGATTGATATTTGGTACCAGTCAGGTTGAGTGTTCTCCTTTGCTAAGGCGGAGACAGGTTCTGTGGTATTTCTTGACAGCAGGGTTTTTGGCACCTTGGAATTTCACTAGATAGGTGTTTCTGTCTGGTCTGTATTTGATGATTCTTCCTGGTCCCCTGTGTACTGAGTCTAGCTTTTTTCTGTTTCCAGCCAGGACCCAGACAGGTGAGTTGATGGGGAGTGGTTTCTCTGTAGAGGTTACCTTTTGTGTTTGAGCCTTTTTATTCCTGCTATTTTAGCTTTGAGGTGTATGTGTTGTAGAGTTGGTACTTGTTCTATGTGGGGGGTTTTTCCAGGGGGATCTTTACGTATAGTTGATTGTTGTGGGTGACTATCTCTGGTTTGTATCTTTATGTTAGTTCAAACAATGATTAGCCTGTCCCTTGATTGGTGCAGACCCGGGATACTAATAAGGTATGTTTCATGTATAATGGCCATGTGTCTTTGGCTTTGCCATCCATTATTTTCTCAAGGGTTCTGATAAGGTTGCCGTTTAGGCATTCAACTCTGCCGTTGGCCTGTGGCCTGTAGGGCAAGGTTGTGGAATGTTTAATATTTTTGGATTTTAAATTGTTATTTACTATATGACCTAATAACTCTGTTGCTCCATCAGTTATGATATAGTCTGAAGTGCTGTAGTCAGCTATGATTGCTTTGTTAATGAATTGGTTTATTGTTTCTGCTTTGTGGTCCTTTGTTGCCCAGAAGATGGGCCAGTGTGTAGCAAAGTCAATGGATACAATTAGGAAACATTTATTTGTCTTAGTTTCTGGGAAGGGGCTCACTATGTCCAGTCCCCAAACCTTGAATGATTCAGGGTCAGGTACTGGGTTAACTGTTGGCTGGGGAGCCTTTGTGCTGGATTATTTCTTGCACACTGTGCACTTTTTCAGAACATCAGTTATATCATGTTTAAGATTGGGCCACCAACTATCTCTTTTAACATGTGGTATAGGTTGTTAGCCTTTGTATGTCCTAGTAGGCGGTGATGTCTTAATATGGTGTCAACTCTTTGTGCAAGTGGGATATAAGGAACTTGTTTTTCATTGATGATTTGGTATACAGTGCCATTTGATACAAGGAAATATTTTTTGTTCCTTACTAATGTATTATGGGTTAGTTGGTGTGTTGAGGGGTCTTTTCCTTTGGTTTTATACTCATTATTATAAAGATTTGGCCAGTTAGGGTCCAGGTGGTCAGGATGATCCTCTCTTGGCTGACATAGTCTAGAGAGAGCATTGGCAATGACAAGCTCTGCCCCTTTTTGTATTGGATGTCCAAATTGAGCTGCTCCAGCAGGGACATTCATTTGGCTTGTTGCTGTGCAAGTGCGTTTTGAGTTTTAAAGTAGATTAAGGATTTACAGTCAGTTAGTACTCAGACATTTAAATGTCCTTCTAGATAACATCTTCATTTATTGCATGTATGATATATTGCTAGTAATTCCTTACTGTGTATTGGGTACCTCTGCTCAGTGTTAATTAGTTTTCTACTTTTTTTAACATACCGGCAGGAAGTCTTGCTGCCCTGGCTGGCAGATGCGTAGGACTGTGCCAATGGCGGTGTCACTGGCATCTGACTCAAGCTTGTAGCACATTTTGTTATTAGGGTATTGCAAGATTGGTGCTTCAATCAAAGCTTGTTTTATAGTTGGAAATTCTTGTTGTATTCTGGTGACCAGATGAATTTCTTTTTGGCATTACCTTTGGTTAGGTCATTAATTGGTGTAGTGAGCTTTCTTCAGTCTTTGATGTATTTCCTTAGGTAAGCTACCATTCCAAGAAAGCATTTAACTTTTTTGACAGAGGTGAGGTGTTGCATGTTATTTATGGCTTTTATTTTATCTGGATCTGATTTGATGCCACTGTCAGAGACAATATGGCCCAAGAACAGGAGTTCCTTTTTTTCATAAATTAGCACTTGCTAGGCTTGGCGTAGAGTTTGTGCTTTGAGAGTTAATTGAGTGTCTTGCAGACATGCGTGAGGTGTTCCTCTTTTTTTTGAGAATATAATGATATTATTGAGGTAGCATAACGTATTTGAGAGGCTGTTTAGCGCTTGGTTCATCATGGTGACAAATGTTGCAGGGACGTTGGTCATCCCAAAGTTTATTATCCTACATTCAAAGGATCCACATTGTGTACAGAACACGGTTTTTGGTATGTCCTTTTCTTTTACTTCAACTTGGTTATAACCTGAGGTGAGATCAATTTTAGAGAAAAATTTGGCTCCAGAGAGTCTTGCAACAGATCCTCTATGAGTGGAAGTAGATATTTATTATTTACTGTGCTTGCATTTAGTGCTCTGTAGTCAGTTACTAGACAAAGAGTGTCTTCCCTTTTCTTTAAAAAGAACACTGTTGCCCCCCACAGGAATTCAGACGGACAAATGAATTCTTTGGCTAGGTTGTCCTCAATATGGGTTTTGAGGGTTTGGGTATCCATGGGGAAGAGTCTGTAGAGAAATGCAGATTTAGGCATGGCTTTACATAGTTTGATGTCATGTTTGACCTCCTGTTTGGGTGGTAACTCTGTGAGTTCTTCCTTGAATACATGAGTGTATTTGTTTAGGAGTGCTTCCAGTTCTGGGCATTGGATTTTGGTTGTTTCTATATTATTAAATTTGGTGTACCTCATTATGTGGAGGGTACTATCTTTGGTTAGATGTTCTGAGTCATCTTGGTTTATGACCTGGACAAATTCTGTGTCTCTTAGAATGAGGTTGTTGGGTTCTTTGAGGATGCTAAAATAGACTCAATTACATTTGATGGTCATGATTGTTGTTTTCCAACATACACTGGGGTTTTCTCAGGTGAACCAGTCAATGCCTGCTATAATGTTGTAGTTTATGTTGTTCATTACAAGTCCTTTTATGGACGTTTTTATGCCTTGGAGGTCAATTCTGAACATTGTTGTTTTGCTTTCAAGTAGAAATTTTGATTTGTCTGCCATTCTGGAATATTTGAAGTTGGATTTGACAACTGGTGTTTTGTACTTGGTTACAAATGATTTTCTTACCATGATGTGTTGTTCACCAGAGTCAAATAAAATTTTGTGTGTATGTAATTTATGAGTGCATGGGTAGACAAGAAGTTGTGAGTGATCTTTAACTTTTTGGGCTCATAAAAATAGAGGATTGCAGGACACATGGGATGCAAGCAGCAAAGTTCATGCCTTGGTACAATTTCTTGTCAGTTTGGGGGGAGACAGGGGCACTTAAACCTGTTTCCCCTCCTCTTTTTGCTGTTCCTCTGTTTTGAGACATTTGAGGTCAGAGAATGTGGGGTCAGATTCATAGCAGGTTGCTGTTTCAGCCTTTTTACTTTGGTGGTGTCCTCTTTCTTGGGACAGGAGCGGTTTGTGCTTTGGCTGTGAATACCATTGTTGCAATTAGAGTTGCTGTTGCTATGATTGGTATTTTGGCGTTTATTGCCATTGGCGTTTTCTCTGTCATTCCTGTTTGAGGAGTGGTTGCCGTTGCGTGCAGCATATTCCATGTTGGCGCGTTTTTAAGTGTGCTTGGCTTCAGCAATGAGCGCGGGCATGGAGGTATTTGCTTCTGGGTAGATGAGTGTAGCAACAGAGGGTTTCATTCTGTTGATGAATGATGCTCTGGTGTGTATGTTGTCAGCTTGTGCTGGGTTTTGGATTTTGCGACGTATTTCTTTGAATTTGTTGGCGTAGGCTGCAATAGTGGTCTTTTGAGGAAGATCACTGAGCTGTATTGCAATGTCTTTGAGGGATTCAGTGACACAGAAATTGTGTGTTATGTCTGCTTTGAACTCTTCCCAGCTGTCAAGCTGTTTGTCAGTTTGTGAGCCAACCCAGGTGGTAAACCAGTTAGCTGTGGCCTTGTACAGGCGTTTGCTGGCTTCCTGGACCCATTTTTTGTGGGAAATGCGGCTGGCGCAGAGTTTAGCAGCTGAGTGGTCTAGCTAGTTGATGATGTTTTCTTTGTTTTTACCAAAGAAATTGTCAATAACAATGTACTTGGTGTTGGTAACTTCACCTATGATAGGCAGTTGTGTGTTTGTTTGGGGTTAGAGAGAGCAACTGTATTGAATTATCTTGGCACATGCTTTGGGCATGACTAGACCTTTGAATATGGTGCATCCACTAGGTATATCTTCATCAATGTTGTGGGCGCAGAAGTATGTCTTTCAGTTCTACTGGGATGTGGCCTGGTTGAGTACGTGAGCAAAGGTGGGTGGGTTTTGGTCAGTCATTTTCTCTTTCATGGGCATGGTCAAAAAACTGTAGCTGCTACCAGTGATGAGGAGCGCCTTTTGGGGAAGCTTCAAATATGGAATTGAGAAAGAAGAGAAGTATATTTTATTGGATAACACTTTAGACTTATATAGCTTTAGTTGTGGCAGAGATTTAGTTGGATCAAACCTAGGGGTTGGTCATGTGCAGGATGGATTTAAGTCACTAGATACTTGGACAGTCATGTGATATTGCTTGGTTGCCATTTCCAGTATGTCAAACTGTATATTGGGAGGGCACCAAATTGGGCAATGACTGGATGTTAAGTGAGTTGGCAGTATCCAGAATACTTGTACAACCAGATCCTTGACAACATCAACTTACAGGGGGAATCAGATTTGACCAGCAAACTGGAGCAGCCGTAACCCATTTGTGATCAACTTTTTGATTTAAGTCCGTTCAATCAGTCAGCTTTGTTAAAGGTTTCCCGGCTTTCTGAGCTTTCATACTTGGCCAAATAATCCCTGGCATTATGGAACTTACCGTGACACAACCCGCCATCAAGGTTCTGAGTAAGCAGGTTTGTGACCCGCAATCCAATTATCCAGTCACTCAGAGCCAGACTTGGAAGTCAACTTGAATTTCCAAATCCAACAACATGAACAAATGACAATCTCTTACAATGGATACCTCATTTTGGCGCTTGACTCATTACCAGGATCAAGCCACCCCCTTCACCATCCCACTGTGTGATCAACACAATCATGTTCCTGTTATCCATGATTCACACTAACTATATAATCATTATCTCTCAATAAAGAATATTATCTAGTTTCTAAACATTTTCCCCTTGTAACTTTGCTAAAACAGTACAGTTACAACACTAAATTATTCCACGCCATCAAGGATTCCCTGTTCTGGGTGAAGATGAAGATAAAGATATTCTATTGACTGGCATGCAATAAGCTCCAACCCTAGATTAATAATTACCCAAATTAGGGGTGTTTTAGAATGTCCTAGAAGAAATTGCTAGCAATCCAGGGATGAACCTTTCAGAAGGTATAAGAAGAATGAATCAATTACAATACAAATGATATTTGACTCATCTTTGATTTATCTTTAATCTGGTTGACCTTTATCCAAATCTTACGTGCTTATGCATGATCAAAAGCCATTTCTGGGCAATAATCATGTTTATATTTGATCCTGGCTCTTCTGATAAAATACTAATCATATCATCACATATGACTGTATTCAAGCAAATGCCCTGTGCCCTATAATCTAAAATAACTGTGGTGCTGTAATGCAAAAAGCGCAACAATGATTATGGAGATCACTCAATTGAATGGCCAGGGAGGTGGCTTGATCCTTGTAATGAGTCAAGCGCAAAATTGTCCTATTAACCGTGAGGGATCATTGTCTGATCATATTGCTGGATTTGGAAACTCAAGTTGATTTCCGCATTTGGCTTTGGGTTACTGGGAAGTTGGGTTGTGGGTCACAAACCCGTTTACTCAGAAACTTGCCAGGGGGTAAACCCTGTTGTTTTGACTAGTGTAAAATATACACTCTGTTAACAGGAATTTTGGGCATTAATAGACAAAATGGCTCAACACAGCAATAAACAACTCATAATACAAACAAAGATATTCAAAATACTTTACAAAATACATGTATAACAAACAAAAGAGGTTGAGTCTACCTTTGGTGCATATATGGACCATTATTTTAGAGATTGTGGCATTTCTAATACACGTGCTGCCTAAGTTACAGCATAGCACAGTTAAATTTTAAAAAATTAGCTAATTACACATTTTATATTTAAAAAGTAATAACTTAGTGAAAAAATAATTTTTTTCACATTGTAAGCTATTGAAATGAAGCTAAGAATCTTCTCTTTCTTTTGGTGAAAAATATCAATAAATATACTATACTCAATATTAAAGCAAAATTTATTTTAAGAGCATAGGCAAGAGTTTATTATATTATTTTGATAATAATATAAAGTTGGTCCAAATTTCAAATCCATTTTGCAGGATGGCCTTTTTTTAATTAAATTGAATTATTTGTATTTTTATTTGAATATTTGAAAATGTGGGAACTCATAGACACTTTTCAAAGTTCAAGTCAAACTGCATATTTCCAATGGACAAAATGAATTAACTGGAACCAGATTTGAAGCATTCAAATCCATCAACCATTTTCATTAAGTTTACTATGTTTTTTGAAATTGCAGAATTGTCAAATACAAGAACCAAATTTCAAATCACTTTTGAATGCAACTAGTAAACTCAAATATTAAATGCAGGAACTGGAATCCAAATTGAATGTAAAGTAGGAAACTAGGACACATCAACCCAAATCAAGAAGCTCCACTCTGGATAAAATCAAATGGAAAATAAATCTCAACAACCATGTTTAGACATGAAATTAAGTGAAATGTAAAATTGTCTAAACTGGAAATGATGCAATATTCTGCACTCTAAATCACTAATATAGCAACCATAAGCCCATATAATGATTTATGAGCTACTCTCCTGATGACGCAGAAATTTTTTAAAAGTTTTTTGGCCCCCAGCGTAGCCAAGGGGCCAACAAAACTTATTTTAAAGGAAGAAAGGAGAGGAAAAGATAAACCATCAGTTTACTGCACTATGTATTCATGTACTGCTATTAAGGATACTTGATTACAGTAGATTTCAGAAAATAATAATGATAAAATAGAATTATATATTACAATCTGTTTTTAAAATGTTGCCTTTTCCTTGGTGTGTTGATAGTTCATTTGCTGTTGATAAGGTGTTTGCATTTGATTGGATGGTTTCACCTCCAGTTGCCTTGGCAATAGGAAATCAAGCCGCCCTCCCTAGACCAACTGTGGTCATGGAGGCGGCTTGATTTCCTATTGCCAAGGCAACTGGAGGTGAAACCATCCAATCAAATGCAAACGCCTTATCAACAGCAAATGAACTATCAACACACCAAGGAAAAGACAACATGGTAAAAATAGATTGTAATATATAGCTCTATTTTATTATTAGTGTTTTTTAAAATCTACTGTAATCAAGCATCTAAATTTTAGCCATCCTAAAATAGAATAGGGTGCTTTTTGAGAATGCCTATGATTCCTAAAAGAACTAGCACAAATCCACTCAAGATCCTTTATCATCCTTTTTGAGACACCCATAAATTATATTTATTTCAAATCAACCTCATTTTTGATTTGAAATTTGGTTCTTGGATTTGACAATCCCGCAATTTCAGATTTGTTAATTTTACATGATGTCTATAATTTGATTGAAATACAGGAAATCTCAAATTTTACATTAGAATCCCACATTTCTGATTCATGTATCCCGCATTTGTTTGTTGTGTTTTATCTTTTGTTAGTTGAGTTATCTGCTCAAGAGATTCAAAATTTGCCAATTTAAATAAACCAAAAAAGTCAAATTAAATAGTTGATTTTATTAAATATTTTAATTTTCACTCAGCTGAGTTGCCCGCAGTAATGATTCAAAATTTAGATCAAGAATTTGACAATCCCGCATTTTTACGTTCAGGTTCTGAATTTACAGTATATGGATCATTATTTTAGAGATTGTTGCATTTCTAATACAAGTGCTGCCTAAGTTGCAGCATAGCACATTTCAATTTTGAAAAATTAGCTAATCACACATTTTATATTTAAAAAGTAATAACTTAGTAAAAAAATAATATTTTTTTCACATTGTAAGCTATTAAAATGAAGCTAAGAATCTTCTCTTTCTTTTGGTGAAAAATATCAATAAATATACTATACTCAATAAAAGCAAAATTTATTTTAAGAGCACAGGCAAGATTTTATTATATTATTTTGATAATAATGTTATAGCTGTGCTGTTTTAGC
>QTSX02007232.1:176426-238929 GCA_014839935.2 Entomophthora muscae
GGTGTAGAGAACCAGGTCCTCTGAGGTCACTTGGATCATTGGACACTGGTCCACATCCTTGGGAGTGGTACTCATTGTTGGAGCAAGTCAGGCGTTACGAAGAGAGCTTGGCTTGCTTAATGCTCTCCCAGGCTTTTCCCTTGTCCTGGTTTGCCTGTGTTGCAGTGATGCGGAAATAGGTAAGGTTTGGCTGTCCATTTGAGCCTGTGGGTTTTGTGGTTTGCATTATTGCTGTTGTTTCCAGTTTGTTCTTTGTGGAGAGTGTTGGATGTTTGCTCTGCCTTCTCCTCTTTGCAATACAGGCTCTGTAATTTTTTCACTTGGTCCAGGTTCATGTTCCTCATTACGTGCAACTTGAGGGTGTTGTAGTACATGAGGTGTGTGGCTGGGGTGTCAAAAGCCATATCAGAGGGTGCGCGTAGGCCGAGTTCCTTGTAGTCACAGGTAAGCTCTTTCACAGTGCCTGTCTGGATTAAGTTCTTTACTTGATGTATGATCATGAAAGCGGTGTCCTTAAGCACAAACCTTGCCAAGAAGTCCTGTTTGAACATATTCCAGTCCTTCTCAGTGTGTTCCTTGTGCCACTTGTCACACCAGGTCCCAGTGTCATAAGTCAGTTGGATGAAGATCTCTGCAATCCAGAATTGTTGCAGACATTCCATCTGGGCCAGTTTTCTTTGGGCCAACTGGATCTACACAGTGGCATTGTTGTTGTTGGCCCTGGCAAAGGATTTCAGGGCAGCGCTTCAAAGTATTTGGGCTACATAGGCTGGCATGATATTTTCATCAGTTGTACAGGGCATGGTGGAGGGTGCCTGGAAGAACCCTTGGGCAGACAGGGCATTGAATTCAGGAAGTGGTATCACCATGTTCTGGTAGAGGATGAACCCATCAGGTATCTTGGTGCCGGGTGTGTATGGTGTCCAGTCCACTGGGAGGCCAGACATTATTATATTGAGGATTTGTTGGACGCAGCAAGTACAGGCAACAAGCAGAATTTTGGGGAATAAGGTAGGATAGAAAACCTACCTGTGCTACTAATGTTGTAACTGTGCTGTTTTAGCAGAGTTACAAGGGAAAATATTTAGGAACTAGATAATAATCTTTATTGGGAGATAGGTATTATATAGTTATTGTGAATTGTGGATAACAGGAACATGACAGTGTTGATCACACGGTGGGATGGTGAAGGGGGTGGCCTGATCCTGGTAATGAGTCAAGCGCCAAAACAAGGTATTCACCACAAGGGATCATCATCTGTTCATGTTGTTGGATTTGGAAATTTGAGTTGGCTTCCTAGTCTGGCTTCAAGTGACTGGATAATCAGATTGTGGGTCACAACCCCAATTACTCAGAACCTTGTTGGCGGGTCAAGCCTGCTGTTTTGACACTATGCTAAAGAAAGCATTCCTCTTTGTTTCTGAGGACAATATTAATTTCTTTGTCAATCACTTCCTCACTCAAGAAGAATTTGGGGGAAAGAGTTCCTTCCTGCTATTCAAAATCAGAAATTAAATGGGATAATTAATCACTTAAAGGATCTCCTGAAATCTTATTTCCAAAAGCATCCCCCAGTCTTTAATCTCTGGTTACTTCCAGTTACTCTTTAAAAGAGTCTAATGATATGAGGTTTAATATAACCAAAAGTGAGTTTGAATATTCAAGAAAAATAAATAAAAATAAAATGTAATACTAAACAAAAAAGCCAAAAAATAGCAATTATTTATTAAAAAAATAATTAAAAAATTACTGAAAATTCTTTTGAAACATACTAGTTTGCAAAAAAAGAACCAGCAAAAATTTATAGAGATATTGAAAAATAAATGAGTGAACAACCAAATGCAATAAAATATTCTCTCTTTTCAGAAAATCCTGATCTATCAGGGTTGACTGATCCATATTCTCATCACTGAGGCTATGGGCTAATAATAGACAGGCCACCACAAGATGTAAGACATCTATTCTGGATGATGGTAAAAAAATATCAAGCTAATTATAGGCTTAAAATTTGGAAGATATCTGAGACATTCAGGATCAAAATCATTGGCTGATAAAGAAGTTCAAATAATGGAGTGCTAACCATTTGTTATTACTAAAGCAAAACACACCACTGCCAAATGGATTAAGACAGAGGAATACAGCATCTGTTTTACCAAGAAATGAGACAAAGGACCACCTGTGTGTAGTGTGCATTACACCAAGCACAAGAAGGGACCCTTCCCAATAGATGTCAACTTAGTTGATATCAACTAAGTCAAGAAACACCCATGCTATAGAGGATAATTAGCAACATATGATGTTACCTAATTCTAAAACCACTATTTGGGTCTAGAATCCCACTCTGGAGGTGAAAATAGTAGCTTGGGAATGATAGGCTAGCTATTAAGAGTTATTTGCAGCTAGACACAAGTCTGGCTGCAGTCTGCCTACACTATAAAAAGCCCTTTTAAGATCACTTGGAATGAAGACAATTAATAACAACCCACATTAATACTCATCAAATAGTAGCAATGTCAAGTATTCAATAAGAGTGTATTATTGATACTTTATCAATCCTGCCAACCCACCTCTGCCCAAAGCTGCCAGTGTTGTGTCTATTAATCACAGGACCCCTCCAATTACTTGGCTCCAGAAATAACAGAACCCCTCCAGTTTTTTCATTAACCACACTGATTGGAAGCACATCTGTCTTCATACAGATCCATTTCTATCAATACAGAAAAATTGTAAAAATGCCCTAATAAACATAATTTTTCTTGCTCAAGAACCCAAAGTCTTGACATCTCTTAAAAACAAAAAAAAGAAATGTATGGAAGTATGAAAATAAAAAATGAGATTAAAATATCAACTTCAACTTTTTATAAACTAATAACAAAAAATATAATAAAGAGTAAATAAAAAACTGATATGTGTAATATATTTAATTTAAAGTTTTCTTTAGAAAAAAGAATAGAAGAATCAAAAGAAAAAATTTGCCACTTCCCAAATCTATAAATGATGATTTAAAATCTATTAATTATCATAAAGTTGTTTATGTTCATCAAAATAGAGAATATAAAAAAGTTATCAATGAATTAAACAAGGAATCTTGTGTTATAGTTATAGATTTTAAGGATAATTTAAAAGTTGGTTGTGATCCAATTGAAACCAATAACTGTTTTTATTCCAAAAATACATATTTCTTTATTAGGGTTTGCATTGGTATTTTTAAAAAAAATAAAGTTAAATTGAATACCATGATTTTTTATATCATTATTATCTCATGATTCTTTGTTTTTGAGTGAATGTCTAATAAGCTTTAAAAACCAGATAAGTTTAAAAAATAAATAATATCAAAGTATAACTGGTAATGGAAACTGTTTTAGATCCTATCAACTATTATATTATTTGTCAGGGTTTTGGGATAATAACTAAATAACAGCTTTAGCCAATTAGCACAGGCCAGCATTTAAGTGCTCTTATGAATGGTTTCAACAAAAAAGCGCAGACTTGTGGGCTGTAAGAATAATGGATCAATAGTCAAATCACATCCTGGCATTAATAAATTCCCTAATTCTAATCAATGAACAGAACATGAAGATATTGTGAAATTAATTAGTTTACCTCACAAATTACATCAAATATGCATCTCATAATAATTAGTATTCTAAATTTTAATTATATCCTAGAACAAGAGGGCCATCATATGGGCTCATATGAAACACTTCTAAAAGAGTCCATCATGAATTGGGCTGCCAGGCCAAACACTCTAAGATAAAAGGCCCTGAGCCTATTGTATTAGAGTAGCTCTGATTGATGAGCAATCACCTCCACCAACTAGTAGCTAATCAGGATAACTAGCCCTGGAATGTGGCCCAGGTAGACAGCTACTCCACTCAGTTTTGATAATAGTTGTACAGCATCAGAAAGAATATTGAGCTTCAAAATTTGTCAAACAAGCTTCCTTCACAAGCCACACATCCAAGGTTTGGCCCCCTTCTGCAACGCCCTAAAGCTACTTCAGTCTCTTCTTAGAGGTGTAAGCTAACTCAGATAAATGCAGGCAGCCAGGCCAACCTCAATATTAGTTGTCTAATAAAGAGTTGATATTCAGAATCCTTTCCCTGATTTGATTCTTGTTCAGTGAAGAAAAAATATCATAATGTAACCATACAGTATAATTATCTATAGTAGGATATAGAGACAACAACTTATGAATTTATATCCAAAAATAGAAAGAATGTCCCAAATCCTTTGGGCCTTGGGCACTGTTAGACTTGCTACTTCTGATGATAGCAAATAATTTGGGCTGCAGGCTATGCCAAAGTCACAGGTTCTCTGTACTTTCCTAATGATAGAAGACTTAGGATATCATCTGTTGGATGATAAAATACCAAAGTCTGTAAATTTTATGACATTATCTATTAAAAGAGACACCAAAATACATTAAATAGTCTATTAAATACAATAAATTTGTAGCATGTCTCAGAAAAAGCATTGTTGATGGTCACTTTGGAGTAATATCAAAAACATTAAAAGTGAAAGAAAATCAGTCTTATATTAGCAATGTAAATGATCTTAAAAATATTTTTTAGCAAGAAAAAAATCTTTAAATTAGTGCTAATAGACTCAAATATTTCTCAGAAGTCATTATTTTATTATTTATGATAGAAAATTTAGGCCTATAAAAATAGAAAAAGGTTAAAAAGCTATGCATTAGTCTATAATATTTGATGAAAGCTGGAAAGTTATATACTTCACCTTAAAACATTTGAAAGTTTCTCAGAATATTATGAGATAAAATATCATTTGAAATCATGTGATGATACCAGAGAAACAAAAACATCAGAATATGCTAGTAGTGTATTAGTGTCAGGGATCCAGTCTTGGGCGGCCGGTCCATCAGTTTTGGGGATCACTTGGGCCAGGTTTTTTGAAGATAAAGCCCACCACAAGAGAGGAGCTAACTTAAAGAGGTAGGAGAAATAATTCTCCACCCAGTGCCACAGGCCAGTGGTGGGATTATGGTGTCACTCACCCCTGTGGGGGTGATGTACACAATCCCAAACAGCTTGCCAGTGTGGTCAGTTGGGAGGTTGGGTGAGGAAGTGGACATGGGCTTGGGTGTCACAGGCGGTTCCATGTGGAGCTCTTAAGCAGGAAGATAGTTGAATTTTCCTCTAAAAAATTTGGGTGTTGAGAATATCCACAGGCCTTGACAGTTGTATCTAACTGCTGATTGTATGCGGCCCAAAGGATTGAGTTTGATTATCTTTTCCAGGGTATAGTCCTTATATTTGGTTTTCAATGGGTATTCAGTGAAGTGGACGGGGGGAAAAGGGTACACCTGGGGGCAGAAAACTGCAGGCAGAAGGACAGTTAGCTGGGAGATCTTGTACTGAATTGGTAGATGGCAAATACAAAATAAGGCAGTAGCTGTGTAAGCCAAAATATCATAACCTTTATTCAAAAATGGCAATAAGTTTGGAGTGCGGGGTCCTTTGGTCTATATAGCACCCCACCTCTAAACTTACTATTTTTCAGGGGGTCCATCAGGGCATTGGGAAAGGCAGGCCTGGGGGTTCTGGGTGCTCTGGTTCAAAGGCAGCAAAATGGCACCTGGGCGGAAGTTTTTTCATTGGTCAGGGATCTCAAATTGGCTACTTGATTATCTTGCTCTAGAGTTGTGGTCATGGGGTTGGGCTGCAGGCCCGTGCCTCCTTCTGGGGATGGCTCTTGATTGGCCACCAGTGTAGAATTAAAGCTCATGAAGCTAATGGTTGGAATTTTGTTGCCTCCATTAGGAGCCTTGATTACTCCTCCATTTGGTGCACTGATTCCTTTGGTTTGGATTACTTTACCATTTGGACCATCCTTATTGGCTTCAGCTTGTGGGGGCTTGACCTCAGGAAAACGCGGGCAGGCAGCCCCTTGGTCCATAGGGCCAGCGGCCTGCGGGGATTCAGGGTCAGGGTTTGAATCCCAACCTTGGGCCCGGGTTTCAAGGGGAAAAGAATTTTCAATCCTGACAATTAGGGCAAGTTCATTAAGTAGGGTATCTTACTAAAGAGTCTATTCTAAATAGAGTTATTAGTCTTTCAACAACAAAAAAATTCTGAAACAAACTAAGAATAGTTATGATGAGCCAAAGATAGGATAATAGCATTTATATCTTTGGGGCTTCTATTAATCTCCCATGCAACTCATCATAGATATTGTTAGTTTGTAGTAGCACTTAAATATTTTCAGTTATTTATAAGCTTCAATTTTCAATTCTAAAATTGATGAATTATTTTTTAAAACATCATATAAGCCAAAGATTATTTAAATTTTTGGGATTGATTGTATTTTAACCTTTCTGAGTGCTTTGAATATGAATATTGTAATTAAATTATAAAATATTTAATCTGACTCTTAGTGTCAGGAAACCAACCTTGGGTGGCCAGCCCATCATTGTCTGGGAACAAGTGGAGTGGGCAGAGCCCACCAGAGGATTGGCACTAACTTAATTAGGTATGAAATAGACTTGCCCACCCAGGAACACAGGCCAGCAGCTGGGATTATAGTGTCAATCACCCCATTGAGAATGATGATACTATCTCAAATAGATTTTTGGTGTGATACAAGGGGAGCTTGGTTAAAGACAATAGGTTTCTGATAGTGGGACAGGAGGATTGGAGAATTTAGAGCTGTGATATTATGCTGGTTGACCACAAATGATCAGGCTAATATTTGCATGTAGATCTTTATCAGTCACATGCTGTATTATCACTAAGTTAATATTCTATTAAGTGTAGTAATTATACACTGTATAACCATTAGCTTATTATAATTGATATGGCAGTTATATGCTGTATAATTGTTAATTTATTATAATTGATATGATGATTACACATTATATTATTGCTAGATTATTGTTCTATTAAGTGCAGTGATTATACACTGTATAATCACTAGATTATTAAAATTGATATAGCTATTATACACTGTATAGTTGTTAGCAGCTATAGTGATTATCATTGATTACACAGCATGTAATAACCAGATCATGAATTGTATATCTCTCACCCCATCCTATTGGACGTTGTATCAACTCAGTTTCACCCAGCCTGAAGGGCATATATGATCATATCAAATAAGTGATGTGCAAATGGCTGGGAAATACCAAGTTTGGATCAGCATTAAACAGCGTATAATTGGTTCCTTATAAGTTTGGGTCAGTATTACACGGCAGATAATCTATGAATCAATATTAGATCAAGTCAGCTATTATATGGCATACAATCCCTAATTTAAACTGTCATATTAATAAGCAGAAGGCTTGCCAGCCAGAAAAGGATAACTGATTAAGCACTATAAAATGGGAAACAGGAATACTGGAATTCTACCTTCCAATGTAGGAGGACTGAACAGGGACCATTTCTAAGTGTCAACCAAATAAAGTGTAGTTTCCAGTGCCATAATAGGCGCATAAGATACAGATAATTAATAATTTCCAGTAGGCTAGCTCAAGAAGAGCGTAGGCTGTAGCTGAAGTGCCATGTACGCCTGCAAAGGCCAGTAGCAATACACATGCCAAGGACAGCCAATCAGGATAGGCGCAGCTAGCAAAGATGGACACATTGTAAAGGTAGCCACTGAGAACTGTCTGAAAGAACAAGAACAAGTGTTGTTATAGTATATATTGATACAGACACCTGAAATGATAAAAAACAAGTTCTTAGTTACACCTGGATAGATTGTAGCCGCTGGCTAATTGTACTCTAGTTTCAATAAACGTAATTATCTTCAAAGTTCTATTCTACTATAGTCTGTAGTGCTCTTTCAAAGGATTAGGTAGAGTACATTGGCAGGCTAACATCTATCTTTAGCTTTGAAAATACCAGCAGTAACCCCAGTTGCTCAACAAGAGCTGAATTGGCAGACAAATAAGATATAATATGGTAATATTTGGGAGAACCAATATCTCATACCATTTATTTAAAAATGATAATGAGGTTTGGTCTTGGCCTGGCAGGTACTTATAGTTCTCTTCCAGGCCTCATTGTCTAATTAATTTTCTTGGGCTGGTGTCAGTATTCTAAGGGTGGCAGGGTGGCATCAAGCACAGACAATCATCATTGGCTATCCCTGTAGAATAGACTTTTGAACTCTTCTGTTTAACAACTTGATAATTAGAGTTAGGCAGTTATTCAGGGCCAGCATCATTTACTGGGCTTCAGGCGGATTTGGGGCAACTTTCATTGGCAGACTTGTTGTCAGAACTCACTTTTATAGCTACTACTCTGAGTATATTACTTAACAGTTCTAAATTCTGCTTTATTCCTCATGAGGCAAACATCCCAATCTTGCATTCTATGCAATTCCTTCCCTTTTTATACACTTACCTTATTTTTACTCATGCTTTGGTACCACACTATCTATGTTAAAGTAGTTAGTTAAATATCCAAATCTTACTTTTTTATAGGCAGGGTTTGAACCCAGAACCTTAAGCTCTCTTTGGTTTGATTAATCAATATCAAAGATTTTAATTACCTTGTTTCTTCTCACTGCTCTTCAATTGGATCCTGGATCTAATTTTGCTTCTCCTTCTTTCTCTTTTGTTTTCTCTTGAGTATGTCACCTGCTCTTGACTTGCTTGCACCTCTGGCTTCTTATTTTAGCTATCTTTAGTTAAAATCATAACTTTTCTTCCTGTGCACCACCTCCACAATTTTCTCACCACCAAACTATCATTTATCAAGGATTAGCCATGTTTGGTTAATACTTTGCAAAGCTCAATTTACCTCAAAACCCAGACTAAAATAAAAGGAGTGCCAGGAATTTTGACCAAGCAATGATGCCAATTATGACAAAGCTCACAGATTAGGTTTTCAGCAACCAAACCCATAAATTGACAGTATAAACCCAATGATGCCAACTATGACAGAGCTTGCAGATATGAATTACAGCTTCCAAACAACATAAATTGGTATTATAAAACATATGCATATTGGATCAGCAGTAGTCTGCTGACCTGAACCTTAAATCAGCCAATGGTAAGTGCTGCATTTCTTAATAATACATGATTTGCTGCCGCGCTACTTTAGAAAAATACAGGTGCCACCTTACTTTTACATCAAGCGCCGAGGCGCTGGGTTTGATTCCCCATAATCTTGACTTCCTATATTAAACACATTAATAATAATTAAGCTTGGAGCATGCCAGGAAGGTAGGAAGTGATCCTGAAGTAACTAAATTATTCCATGCCAGCAAGGATCACCTGTGCTGGATGAAGATGAAGATATTCTATTGGTTAACGTGCAATAAGCGCCAAACTTAAATTAATAATTACCCAAATAAGGGGCATGCTAGAATGTCCTAAAAGACATTGCTAGCAGCCCAGGGATTAACTTTGCAGAAATTATAAGAAGAATTAATCAATTACAATAAAAATAATCTTTGATCCATCTTTGATTTATCCTTAATATGGTTGACCTTTATCCAAATCTTAAGTGCTTCTGCGTGATCAGAAGCCATTCTTGGACAATAGCCATGCTTCCATTTGATCCTGGCTCTTCTGATACAATACTACTCAAATCCTCACATATGACTGTATTCAAGCAAATGCCCTGTGCCCAATAATCTCAAATAATTGTGACACTGTAATGAAAAAATAGTGACAAGGAGCTTGAGTTTCAGCAATCACAACTTAAGTTGAGATTTTTTGACTTGCACCCCAAAAAAGGTACTTGTTAGGTTTTGTGGCTTGTTTTTCTTTCTCTGAATATTTTTATTTTTTCCATTATTTGAATCTTAGCTTATCTTTTATTATCCCTTTTGATTACCTTTACTATCAGTTGGGCAATCTTTTTAGTGATACCCAAACTTTGATAGTGAATAGTTTCAATCCACCAGTTAGTGGTAACCAATACCTTGATCTAGAAATAGAATTTTTGATCCAGTCCTCTGTCATTAAGACTGTACTTTATTTTGTCTTCTTAGGTTTGATCAATTGCCTTAGTCCTTACTTTACTTCTTATAAGTTATTAGGAGCTTTAATTCAGTTGTTGTTACAAACTTTACCTACCTTTCTATATTTAACTGCTATAAATATTTTTGGATTAAAGGATTTAGTTTACAATAATTTACCCCATAGCCTCATACCTTACACTTGTTAATTTTGCTGCCCAACCTGCCAATGTCATATGTTGGTATCTAAAGGAAACTCCTGGCTTCTGGAGAGGGCGGGTTATCATTAGTTGCTATAGTGTTGGATGGGTTCATAGGACAAGTGTCAAGACTTAGGCTGTGAGCAGGTTTAGGGGATTTCTCATTGGCAGGGTTGCTGATTTCACCACCCAAACTGCCAGTGTTGCAGGTTGTCACTTTTAGAAAACTTCTTCTGTCAGACACAGGTGGGTTGCTTGTGAAACCCTGCGGTGTTGGCAATGATTTTGATTCTGGCAGATTGGCATCAACTTTCCTTTCAGGTTCACTATTGATGGGATGTGAGCGGCCAAGCTCTTGGCCTTCTGAACTGGCAGGCCACGGGAAATTAGGCTCAGGGTTTGAACCCTGCCCAATACCTTGGGTTTTGGATAAGAAAAATTGACATTCCTGAAACTTAGGCATAACAAGAAAAACAATGACCCATATTTTCTACCACAATCATACTTGATCTTTTAGCCATAGCAGTATCAAGCCAAAATACCTATAGCTCAAAAGCCAATTATATATGTATTGATAATATTATTCTTCTCTCATTAATTCTGTTCTTTCCCTCCATAGGTTACCTTGAGCTAATACCAATTAAATTCCTTTAGACTTGTGGCTAATAAGATTCATTAAGTTTGATTCCTATCAGTACACACCCAACTTTTATCCTCTGGGTTAAAGCGGAATTAGTCTTTGAAATTCAATGTCAAATTTCAGTTGGATTGATCAAGCAGAATGATAAAGTTTATATTAAATTATATTATATATGTTTATCTCAACAGGTTTGAAAACTACTGTATTAAATTTAATTTAACAGGGCCCAACTAAAGCACATGGAATGGCAAGCATAATTGAATCCAGGCTTTGCAGCTGAACTGTCATAATAAATTGGCAGATTTTTGGACCCAACACTTCCTACTGACAGTTCAATACAATAATTTGATAATTTTACACCTTAAAATGCCCCAATCTTTTTTATTGATGTATTTAGTTGATTTATTTGATACCTTATTTTTGTGTGATTATATTTGATTTTGCTTTGTTTATATTATATATGTTTGTCCATTCACTAATAAAAGATCTCAGTCAAAAAAAATTCACTCTGGAAACTGACCCATTGCCCTTCTGTTCTGAGCTGGGTTAATTTTTCATCTCAACAGCTTTGAAAGCACTGGATTTATTGTGTCCAGTTTAGGAAAACTATTACTTCTTAATGTAACAACAGTTTTGGAATCAGTTTAATCAGACCAGATCCTGACTTAACATACACAATCTTATAGATTGGGATCAAGCAGTCACCAGAAGCATCTTGTTATATTGAATATATTTACATCTATGGATTACAATATCAATTTACCTCTTGATCCACCTGTCTACTTGAACCATATTTTTATCTCTTTAAGGAGAACTGGTAGATTAGGCTTATTTTTTTGTAAAATTAACAATTAAATATCTGACTATTTCTTTATTGTATAGAATGCTTTTTCCAGAAAATTTACAGCATCTGTATTTGTTTAAAGATGGCTGCTCACTGGGTCAACGGCTGTCAGAGAATTAGAATTCCCTAATAATTGACCAAACATTACCTTAGAGAAATACAGTATGAAAACTGCTTGAGAGAACTCCCTTATAATATTTCCAGTACAGCTGGTATTAGTAGGGCCTACTGTAATCTCAGAAGCCTTGATATATTATCCCTTGGCCTATAAACGCTAGCACAATCAAGAACACTGAGATGTAAAAATTGTAGTCAATCAGAGAACAACTACAAAATTCTGGAATCATGCTAGTGTTCTGCTGGGCTAGTAATAAAATTGGGTTGATATCAAGGCACCAGAATACTTACTAATTTTCTGTGGATTTGGAATAGCCCTGATAGTGAATTGCATTAGGGCACCACCAGTGCCACTGCAAATATCAAAGTGTTAGATGATGCCTTAGTAAAATAATACTGTGCTAAAAATAGAATAATTAATTAAGTACTGCCACCATTGGAATACTAATTGATTAAGCATGTTCAATGGATAAGCATGTGACTTGTGCTGGATACTATGCAAATTAACCCCATGCCATATTGCATGTGTTTCAACATCTTCAATTACTCCCTCTTGGGGAATTAACGCCCCAAGTAAATCATCAAACAGCTCACCAAATGGTTCACTGTCCAGTCAATAAACTGGTGGCACCACTATCAGTTAACCATCTATGACAGGGATCACTCAATCCAGGTCCTAAATGTAACACAACTTGATTAAGCCTTGTGACTCAAAAGGAACATTACTCAGATAAGCCCCATGACCTCCATGACGTACATGGTTGGCATGTGGCTTGTCATGATACTATATATTATTCTATATTCATATCCAATAAAGTATCATTCTCTTCTTAAATCTTCCCCTTATTTTGTTTATTATACTTCCCAGAAGTATAAACTTGACAGTGGTAGCACAGTTAGGTTATCCATACCTACCCAACTCAAAGGAAAAATTCCTCCCAAAAAAAGAACCCAAACAATGGTACTCCCTAACGGCTGTAGAGATTACAAAGTAGGACAAGATGTTCCCGCAGGCCTTGTCATCTACAATAACGTCCTTGTGCCCATTGATCAGTACAACACTATCAAAGCCCGCAGACTGTTGCCCACCACACCAGCCACAACAGCGCCTCCACAGTCTGAGATACCCAATATTGTGTTTTAACCCCTGTGCACTGCTGAAATTGGCACCTTTGCAGGACTATGCCGCAAAAACGCCTCCCTTTGGATCAACAGTACACAAAGCAAGTTTGAACAAGTGGACTACCCTCAAAGTCTCTGGGTCAGTGAGATAGCCCTTTGCGTCACAGGAACTGCTTCATGGTTTGTAACCAAATGGCTAGCCCAACACCCTGACCAGAAGGAGAATTGGGAAATGTTCAAGGCTGCATTCTTCAAAAAGTTCTCCATGAAGGGCTCAGACGTAGTGATCATTACCGATCTTCAAACCTTTAAAATGACAGGAACCATTGAAGAGTACATTACAGCATACAAAGGACTACACAACCAAGCACCCATTATCATCAACTTTGATGATTCTGGGCCATACCTAGACTTCTACAATGGCCTTCCCACACACATTAGACGTCAGTTTGACATGACTTGCTGCAAGAACCTTGAGGATGTATTCCTAGAGGAAAAACACACAGCTCAGAAGCCTGACAACCTACACACCACCAACAAGCGTAAGGAAAACCCTGCAGCTAGAAGAGAGCCTCGCCCCAATAAGCAAAACAACCAAGCCCACAGTACCCAGCCTTGAAACGGGAATTACACTGCACAAGCCAACCAGGACTGCACCAACAATACCAACAAGGAGGAAAAAGTTCAGGGGAGTGCTTAGGTAAGCCGCCCTCCCCCACTTCACAAGACTTGTACAGAGAACAGGATGTGGACTCAATCACCATGATCCAAATTCCCTCCAGCAATCCTCTACTGTTTGCCACCCAATCTGGAAATAAACTCCTCACTTATCATTTCTGCTTTTGCAGATACCAGGGCACAGCACTATTTGACACTAGAGCCAATCAATCTCTCATCAACAAGAGATTTGCAGACCTCATGAAGTTACCTACCACTTGAAGTAACATCAAGAAAGTCATCATGACAGACAACCGTAGCACACCAGTTACTCATGAGACAAAACCTTTCAGCACCCAAATTGGAGATGTACAAACAACAATTAGCGGCCCCATCATACAAATCCCCAAGTACAATGTCATACTTGGCTTGGATTGGATGAGAAAGACAAAGCCTCACATTGACTGGGACAGTGCCAATCTCACCATTCAGTGAGGAGAAGTCCACTATCACATGTACCCAACATATCTTGACACCCTCATGAGGGACTACATATTTGTAAAGATCATGGAAACAGAAGAAGAAACTGACATCAGCAAAATAAATTAGAGCACATATCTGTATGAGGTTATCCACTTCAAAAACACGGAAACTCAGCACAAACAGAACCCAATTAGAAACCAGCTAGTCAATGAATTTCCCTCTGTATTCCAAGAAACACTACCTGGGTTGCCCCCTGATTGGGGTATACAACACAAAATCAACCTAAAAGGGAGTGTACCCAAAGCACAACCTATCTACTGCCTCACATCACAAGAATACAATGCCCTAAAGGTTTACCTTAACAAAGCACTTGAGAAAGGCCTCATCAGACCCTCAAAGTCACCCTTTGGTGCCGCTGTCTTCTTTGTGGCAAAGAAAGATGGAGGCCTCTGCCTGGTCACAGACTACAGGGCCCTCAATAAGGTCACAATAAAGAACAGGTATCCCCTGCCTCTAATTGATGACCTTTTTGATGCCTTGGGGGGTCCCAAATCTTCGCAAGAATTGATTTGACAGCAGGTTACCACCAAATTTGCGTGAAACCTGAAGACATTCCAAAGACTGCATTTAAAACTAAATATGGGTCCTTTGAATGTGTTGTCCTCAATTTTGGCATGAAAAACGCTCCCAGTACCTTTGTAAACTTCATGAATGAAGTATTCAAGGAACACATTGGGAAAAGAGCAATCATCTACCTGGACGACATCATCATTTACAGTCCCAACCTGCAGCAACTCTGGGAAGATGTCCGCGCAGTCCTCTGGACCCTGGAAGCAAACCAATTGATTGCCAAACCGTCCAAATGTGATTTCTTCTTGACCAAAATTCCATTCCTTGGTCATATTATCAGCAGAGACAGTATCAAACCAGATCCAGACAAGATACGCGCTATAACAGAGATGCCAGCCCCAAGGAATAAGATCAAACTCCACACTTTCCTTGGAATGGTAGCCTATGTACGCAGATTCATCCCTGACTGGAGCGCTCTAACAGCTCCCTTGTCAGCCATCACCAGGCAAACAACCAAATTTGTTTGGACACCCTTACAAGACCAATATTTCCGCCAACTGAAGGAACAAATGGTTACTGCCCCATCCTACAATACCCAAACCGTGAGGGTATCTACAAGCTAGAAACCAACGCTTCTGATTATGCCAAAGGAGGAGTCCTCTGTATCCAAATGGCTCAAAAGGACTTCCTTCCTGTGGCATATGAATCAAGGAAGCTATCAGACAGCAAACAAAGATATCCCATACACAATAAGGAATTGGTTGCCATCATACACTGCCTCATGAAATAGCAATGCTATCTGGAAGGGACCCAGATGTTCAAAGTACTCACCAACCACAAGTAGTTGATATTCTTCAAGACACAACAACACCTGTCAAGAAGACAAGCCATATGGATGAGTCTCATACAGAGATACCCCATGCAAATTAAATACAAGCCAGGAAAGGAGATGCTTACTGCAGACGCCCTATCAAGGCTATACAATAAACACATCCTCTGCACTTATGGTGACCCCACCTGGCCCATGTTAATTATGGGGAATCTCCAGGAAGGGTTCCCACCTGGCACACCAATGGACATCCAAGAGAAAATCCTTAAGAACAAACATCTGTTCAAAGACGTATATGGTACCCTTCACCAAATACTTCCAAATGGTGACACTTTACCCTATATCACGTCAACACAAAAGATTGACACAATCCTCCGATATCACAGAGGCTTGGGACACACCTGTAGCAGAAACTTGCATGAATACCTCAAGACACGCTACTGGTGGCCCAACATGCTAGATGATATCAGAGAGGTACTGGAACAATGTGAAGTCTGTGAGAAGTACGCCCAAAATAAAGCTCCACCCAAGTCAGTAGTACCTGTATCCATCACACAACCCTTCAAGGTATAGTTGTTGGATATCATGGGACCTATGCCCGGTGAAAGCAAAGGCAAGAAGTACATCATCACAGCCATTGACTATGCAACCAGATGGCCCGTAGCACAACCCACAAAATAGCACAAAGGCAATGACGTGAGACAATTCATTGGCAAGGAGATCATAGCAAAGTTCAGAAAGCCTGACCTCTTAATCCCAGATGGAGGCACTGAACTCAAAGCTATTGACACCAACATCTATCTCGCCAAAAAACAGAATAAAACATGTCACAGCCAGCCCATATCACCCACAAGCAAATGGATGTGTAGAACAACTAAACAGCTCTCTAGTGGAAGCCCTCAGTAAGTTATCTGCCAACAATCCAAGATCCTGGGTTTATATGCTACCAACTGCCCTTATGATCTACAGAACACGGGTCAACTGCAATACAGGTAAAAGCCCTTACAAACTTGTCTATGGTCAGAAACCCTCACTTGTCAGTACAACCACGGGTCCACAACTACCACTTCCAAAGAAGATACCAGACAGTAATGACCTGAAAGTACTACAAGCCAGAAAAGACCAAGAGAGGATGGAACGCCAAAGGGTCCAGCGGGAAGCAATCCCATTACAACAAGAAAGGTTCCAAGTCAGAGACAAGATCTGGGTTGTCAATCACAACCAACACAAACTAGACCCAGGGTTACGCAGACCAGTCATTGTCATGAAAGTTAAACCCAATAACACCTATCTCATCAAAGGAATTGGAGCTCAAACTGAACTGAAATGTATGCACCACAACCAACTCTGCTTGTGTAAGGCAAGAACAGCCCAACAAAATTCAAGGCTCCCTGTGCCCAACACCAAACTGGATCAATACCAAGCCCGCATACCAGATACTCTCAAGAAAATCCCCAAGGCTCCGCCTTCCAGTACCCCAGGGGGAGATGTCGCAACATCTTTGACTACTCCCTCTCAGGTAATTAACACCCCAAGTAAATCACTGAATGACTCACCAAATGGTTCACCGTCCAGTCAATAAATGGGTGGCACCATTATCAGTTAACCATCTATGACAGGGATCACTCAATCCAGGTCCTAAATGGAACACAACTTGATTAAGCCTTGTGACTCAAGAGTAACATTACTTGTAAGGGCTGAAAGACTCAAAATCCCAAACCTGGGAATCAAACTTGCAAACTTTGCTGGAAAGCAAAAACGCGGGAGACCACGCAAACCCGCTGGGGGATTTGAACCGCTCACAAACCACCAGGGCGGGTGCAAGTCAACTCTCAAAAGAGAGATCAGTATAAATACTCTTAATGCAACAGAAACCGTTAAAATGACCAGGGCTGGTTCACAAACTGGCCCAGGGGGGTTAGCGGCCCCCAACGGTAGCAGAGCCACCAGCTCTAATGCTAAAAATGAGCTGGGTGGCTACCAACAATTAATCAATGGTTATTGCTGGGTTATTCAGCAGATCCAGTATCAACTGGATCTATTGAATAACTTAGAAATTAAATCATTTACTACCCCAATTAAAGCAGCCAGTCCTGAAAAACTTAAAGCTCCTGTTCCAGTCCCATCCTCCAGTCCTGACCCACATGCCACCCTTCAGCCCACCCACAAGTTCAATGCCACTTCACCCACTGATGTAATGAAGCATCACCTGATGGAAGATGTTACAGTATCCCCTTCCAATCAAACAAACCCTATTAAAGAAGATCCCAAACCTTTGAAACCCTCACAATGCCTGCAACTGCCAACTGTTTCATTGGGTCAAGCTCAGAGGAACAGCCACTCAGCCAGGAATTTGCACCAGATAACAATTCCCTTACCCAAGAGCAAGTCCAAACTTCCAAACAATCCCAGCCCCAAATGATTAAGCAGAATATAATTAGCCGCCAATCAACTTCCAGCAATCTGGCTGATCTCCAGATGAAACCAGATAAGCCAAACCCAGGCCCCAGAGCTATCCCCAGCCATGAATTAAGCAACCAATCCCCTAACCCAAGTCCAGAGAACTTCCCATCTACCTAGTCCAAAATTCTTGGGACCACATTCTTTGTTCTCAAGAATTCCTCCCCCCTTTCCAAAGTACCTGTGACCAAAGGTTGGGCTACTGGAGCCCACCAAGGAGCTGCCAATAGTTGCTTCCAAGGAAGACCTGATGAATGGTATAAAAACCATTTTCCTTCAATTAAGACAGACACAGACAACATTAAATAAAGTGTATGGTCCATAGAGTAGTCTTTGCCTTTATACCCCATATTCTTTTATCACCTTGGACAATCCCTTACCAATCAATTCAGTCACCAGCGTCACCACTAGTAGAAACAGTAGAACTCATAGCCATGGACTACCAACCAGGGCCCAGCCCTGGATGAACAAGCAGCTTTGACCCTCCCACTCCTCCACCAACCCCACAACCCTCTGCTGAGGTCATTCCTTATGACCACAGCAGATATGGGATAGTCATTCTGATCATCCTTAGTCTAGCTGAGGTTGTAGTACCTCACCTAGGAGCCTAGTCCACTTGCAGCTGGAATGCTGTACCTATCCTGCTCCTTGCCCTTCTTTTATTGGGCCTTGGTGTCACAATATCCTGACAGGTGGACTCCTTCTCAGCCTCCTTGGTTCAATGCTATACCCGGCCATGACATTACTCAGATAAGCCCCATGACCTCCATGATGTACATGGATGACATGTGGCTTGTCATGATACAGTAGTTTAAAGAGCTATGGTGACAACCAAAAATACCTCAGATTTAAACAAAATGATTTCAGATTTAACCAAAATCCAAGTTGCGCGAGATTCAGGATTCAATTAATGTTGTAACTGTGCTGTTTTAGCAGAGTTACACGGGGAAAATATCTAGAAGCTAGATAATAATCTTTATTTGTGAGATAGTGATTATATAGTTTGTGTGAATCAAGGATAGTAGGAACAAGATTGGTGATCACACAGCTGGATGGAAGAAGGGGGTGGCTTGATCCTGATAGTGAGTCAAGCGCCAAATCAAGGTATCCACCGTGAAGAATCATCATCTGTTCATGTTGTTGGATTTGGTAATTTGAGTTGACTTCCTAGTCTGGCTTCAGGTGACCGTATAATTGGATTGCAGGTTACAAAACTGCTTGGTTGGAACCTTGCTGGCAGGTTGAGCCTGCGGTTTCAACATTAATTTATAAAATTTCAGTTAATAAATGGACTGTCAAACAAAAAAAAAATTTCACTAGCCCATTATACAAAATTATATCAAACATCAAGCGGTGTAGTTCAAACCACAAACAAAATGAGCTGACGCAACAAGTGAAATGGATGGATGCTGTTCCAGATTATATTATAATCCAATCAGGATTCATATGAGGCACTGACAGAAGGACTAAAATGAAACAAAATTTGAGCAATCTAGAAGCAAGATTCCACAAGCACAAAACAAAATGAACTCACACAAGATGTGTAGTATGAGCAGCCTAAAATAGAAAAATAAAAGTTTAAAAGCCAATCAACAGCTATCCAATTTTAGGAACAGAGGCATTTATCCATTTTCATGGCTCCAGATTGTATGGAATGGTTTTGAGAACCTTCCAAATATGGACTCAAGATTACAATAAAAATAAATCATTCATTTTAAAATTTCTACTTTTAGTGATTTTATCCTAGGTTTTTTACAATGGTTTTTACTAGCAACATCTTCAAAGGCACAAGCAGCCAAGCCAGCAGCAGCCAAGCCAGATTTAATGGAGGCAAGGCTCATAATGTGGAGGCAACTGTTTACACCCAAGCCTTTGAGGCGGGTAATGAGGAAGCAGACCTGTTACTGTCCCCCGACCCATATGGCTGTGACTTGTTTGAGAGTCACTTAGCGTCTAGCTCTGCCCTTGCTCCTACACCCACCCCTGCACAAGCTGCCCGTCAATCAACCAATCAGGATGGCAACCTTGATTTGGAACAACTTCCCGCCACAGCCCAACCTGCCCCCCTCAGCCAATCAGGCTTCAGCTTCCGCTGCCCAGCGCCCCAAATGCAGAATAATCACTGCCCAAATTCTTCAGGAAATTGTGGAACTCAACCTGCAGGGTCTGTCCTGGGATCAGATAGCCAGCCAATTACAATTCACCCAGGCTAATGTCATGCAGGAATTCAACAACCTGATGAATAAGGAAAATCTGATTAGGACGGCCAAGAAGCCCAAGAAGGCCCCCAAGTCACAAATATCTGAGGCATACCCAATCATGCTTGACCTCCTCCAGCGGGATCCCAAGCAGTCCTTGACCCAGGTCTGGAAGCAGCTGGTGCACCATAACATATGGGTCTCTGAGCGTATGATGCAGCTCTGGATGTATGGGAAGGTGGCTTCCATACAGGTTCTTACCAATTTTGCCAGTGACCAATGGGATGGCGCTGAAGATTCCCCGTATGACACCACCAACAAATCAACCCTGGTCTGATTCCTGACTAGTCTAACTAATGATCTCATGTTCACCTCCTATTACAAGCTATCAATAGCTTTTTATTGATTTTGGCAAGCAAGGAAAAGCCGCCGCCAATAATAGAAGGAAGAAGGTCAAGAAGGGGACGTTCATTGGTGCATTTCTGGCTGTTTCAGCCAAGGGTTTTGTCTACTATTGGACAAACCCAGATTTCATCAATGGCTACTCATACATCCACATCCTCAGTGGATTACTCAACTCCTGGGATGGCTCAAATTCCAAGTACCGGGTTTTCTTGAGCCACCAGATGGAGGGTAGCTCCACCGCCCTCAAGGCCATCCAGGGACGCAGGCACCAGGCCTCAGTCTACCCCGCCGGCCATGCAGATGTCCATCTGGCTGATGTTGTCTTCTTCAACATGGGATCCACATTACAGGAGCGCCGCCCTCAGGCTTTCAACAACCTCTATCTTGGGGTCCTTGACCACAATTTTCTCTTTGGCCGCCAGATGGTGGCTGACTTGTTTGCGCAAATGGTTTTCCATGTGAACATGGGCAACCAATCATGTAAGGATAAGCGCCTTCCACCTCAGGCCACTGCCACTTACCAGCCCATCCAGCCAATGACCAATGAGGAATACAACAAGTGTTATATGGCAGCCATCACGTGAAATCCTCCTGCCTCCACCCCCGCCACTAACACCCCTAACCTGCAAGCCCAACCCACCCAATCCCAAACCCCCCAGGCCAGCACTGCCTCTACGTCTTCCTTCCTGTGTTATTCTGCCTCCTAGGCATCACCCTCCCTTCCCTAATAAACCCCTGTCACCAAAAATTTTCTATTTATATTATCAGTATTTTGAATTTCAATTGTTCATGTTCTCTTTGTTTATAGTTGGTTTTATTCTTTATGTTCAGCTTATTTCTATAAAATCATATATTTACTATGTTGTGTATCTAGATCCAAAACACGGTTATTTTTAGCACTTAAACATAGCCCCTTGTGAAAATAGTAACAACAATTTGATGATCAGCTAAATTTAAATTAGAAATTATAGTGTTAACTGTTTTTAGATAAAGTTGTTACTGATCCAAATTCAAAACCTTAATGATAAACTTTAAGCCAATCAGGAGCCAAGTGATAAATTGATTGTTGTGACATAAAGGGTCATTCAATAATTCTTTGATGCATGTGAGCTAATTAATATGATTGGCTGGATGTTTTGCCATTGTACGCCATTGCCGCTGTGGCAAGTTGTTGATGGACTAGTGCTAACCCAGTAGCTGATTGGGCACTAGTCCATCAACAACTTGCCACAGTGGCAATGGCATACAATGGCAAAACATCCAGCCAATCATATTAATTAGTGCACATGCATCAAAGAATTATTGAATGACTCTTTATGTCACAACAATCAATTTATCACTTGGCTCCTGATTGGCTTAAAGTTTATCATTAAGGTTTTGAATTTGGATCAGTAACAACTTTATCTAAAAACAGTTAACACTATAATTTTCTAATTCAAATTTAGCTGATCACCAAATTGTTGTTAATATTTTCACAAGGGGCTATGTCAAGCGCCAAAAATAATATGGTAATCAAGGAAACAATGCCAACACAAAGCAAACGACACATATTGAGATGAGCGTAAAACATATACACAAATGGTAAAAAGATGGGATAATGTAGTAGATGGGAAAACAAAAAGGAATAAACAAAGAGGCAACAGTATCAAAATAATACAGAATTTATTGGGGCAAAAGCTATAAAAACATATAGAAAGGTTAGTAAAAAAATCAAATGAGAGAACTCAAAAAACTACTCATAGACCTCAACTTGGCAATTGCCAAATTCAAGGACATTAACTGCAAGGTCAAAGCCAAAGTGAAGTCTGCTGTCCTCACTGGGGACAAAATCAACAAGGTGTCCGCAAAGGCACTTATGTCAAAAATGCCAGACACCCCAGAGAAGACCATCAATGCGTCTTCTCAACATCCAGAAGACGGTGGTTGAGGGCCTTCAGTTCAAGGTGTACAATCTTTCTGCACCGTCTGTTTGGGTTGATGACCCGGAGATGTATGAACATCTCAAACCTGCCAAGCGTGCCAGGGCAGAGGATACTGCATTGCCAGCGCAATTGATTGCGCCAAGAATGGCCAAGCCGGCTGAGGCTGTGGACAAGGAAGAAACATAAGAAGGTAGCCTAAAAAACAAGGTTAACAAATTATCAAAAAACTTACCTTTTTTCTTAGAAAACGTAGACGGCAAACTCTGCCAAGTCCTGGTCCCCTTTGTCCTGGCCACCTTTTATGCAAATTATGCCACTCATGTGGCCAAGCAATTGTATCTGTCCCCCCTGTCATGCGGGAGCTGGAGGACCGTATCCACGGGGCCTTTTCTATGTCCAGGGAGGCATTGGCTGGGCTGACGCATGGAGAGGGGGCATCCAAGTGGGAAGTTACTGCCTACAAGGATGCCCAACTGGTCCGCCTGGACCTGGTTAACCTCAGTGGAGTTTACTGTGTAAACTTCATTGAGCTTGTTTGGGACTTCCTGGCAACGCTCCCATTCAAGAATGTACCGGAGATGGGCCAGGCTCATGCAGCTGCTTGCTTCTGCTTCCTGTTGGAGCACACCCTGTCTTACCTATTGGAGAACTTTGGGCGCGCAGTGGGCAAATTGGCTGTTGCAGACGCAACAGCCATCAAGAAGACAAAAATCCTCCTTGCTGACTTTGGGTTGGCCTGGAGTGCCAACAAGACGGGGCTCCCTGAAGCCATGGAGCTGACCTTCGCAAAGACCAGGCACAACAAGAAGATCAATGTGGTCTATAATAAATTGTGTGAGTTCACAGAAGCCTTTGCTGGGCAAAAGCTTCATCTGGTTGTTTACCTGGGGTTCCTATTCTATTTTGGGATGGGTGCGTCTGTAGAGGACCTGGATGGGATTCTTCCAGGAATTGACAAGGCCCGGCTTGCACTCAACTGGAAGAAGGTCCCTCCTGGATATGACTTGATGGACCATGTAATCCAAGACGCCCTGGTCCTGGCAGGGATTTACAGGTTTGCAGCCCCTCCTAAAAAACTGCTCCTCAGTTTGCACCTTACCCTACTCCCCTTCACCAGCAGGAGGGAGTTTTTTAATAAGGGTGTATCCACTGTCCACAGTATGGCGGCGGAGGTTGTGTGCCACCTCCATTGCGGGGTGGGTACAGACCAAAGAACCCACTACAGGCGCACACAATAAAAATATGATTCCAATAAATTTTATTACAATTTATATTATTTTTATTATAATAAATTTTTATAATTTTTATTTCAACAAACAAATTTTGCAAAATATATTGCAGAAACAGTTTTCATAAAAGCATAAAATTATACGTTAATAAAACAAATTCTAACTTTTACATTTTATGTTTAATTTTTTTAAAGTTATTTTTATATTTATTTGACAAAAGTGATTTAAATATTTTTGCGTAATCCAGTATTGAGCGTTTGGGATTACCCCAGATGGCATAATAAAATAATATAATAAAATAAATAAATTACATCTATTGATGGATCTTCTGAATGTGATTGCGGGCGTGAAAACATCTAAATATAAAATGATAATTAATAAATCTTGAATAGTAAATAAGATAATATAAAAAAATGGACATGCTAAGCCTTTAATTGATTGGCTGTTTGGCTAGGCACGCGGGATGAACAAATCAGCTGGCCATAGAATTTTGCCACAGTCTCAGCTGGGAGGGTGTGGATCCCAGCCTGCAGCAAATTAAAGAGGTCCTTGGTCCCAGTTGGGGTTCCTTGCTTGACAACTCGCTTGAGACACCCAAAGACTTCCTCAATGGGATTTAGGAAGGGCAAATAGGCAGGGAGGAAGAGAAGGTGCAAATTTGCTGTGGCCAATTGCTGGGGGCCCACTGCAATGCTGGTGTTAATTGATGGAAATTCTTCAAGAATGTCAGCCACTTTGTGGAGACCAACATTGTCCAACACAATGACATTGGTGAAGCCAGGGCTTGTGCGCCTCAGGTGCTCCTGGACCAATTGGAGAAATGATAGAAAGGTCCTGCTGTTATGTGAACCCAATATCATTTGGTAGAGCTTGACCCCCTTTGGACTGAGGAGAGCCACCATTGAGTAGGCTGTGGTGCAGACTTCAGCACACCGAGCCTTCCTGTCATTGGAGCCTTTGGGGACATAGCCATACCCATTTTGCATCAACAAGGCAAATGCTGATTTGTCAATATAATAAAATTTGACTGTCCCCTTGGCTTTGAGGGCAGTGTACGCCTCTGCGTAGTTTTTCCGGACGTCAATGCTGGCTGGGCTGTTTCTGTTGTAGGGGGATACCCCAAGCTTTTTCCAAGAAAATCACATTCCCTTCACCAGATGGTAGTAAAAGAAAATTGAGGCCTCAATCCTAAAAGTAGATTTAATCATGGCCTGTATATTTGCCAGTTCAAGATGGCAGTCCCGGGTGATCCACTGGCAGATTGCTCATTTGTGCTCCTTGGTGAGCATGATAGAAACACACAAGGATTTCTCCGCAGCAAGGACACAACTAGTATTGATGAATTTTGGGAAGGTCTTGCAGGCGTACTTGGGATCCACTCCAACAAGGGCCGCGGCCGCCTTGTAATCACCTGATTCCTGCATTAGCTTAAGCAGGATGATGCATTTGATCTCAGGGATGCGCTTCTGGGCGGGCTTTTTAGCAGTGGGGATTGACTTGTTGGCATTGGGCACAACACAGGGCATAGGTACCTTGGTATAGAAGACTGCAACCTTTTTTAACACCAGCTATCCCTCATCAGTTTGATAGAACTTGGGCTTCTTGTCATCCTCCTGATTGCCATCACTGACGTAGGGCTTGTAGCTAGTATCAAGTACAGGCTTCACCTTCTCCAGCATGGCTGACGGGACCGACTCTTGCCAGTACTCAAGGTCAAACACATATGAAGTAAGTTCTACCTCCTTGTTTCTAACTTTCTTTGTAGTGGTGACCTTGGTTGGCTTTTGGGTCAGCTTGGGGACCTGAGGGTTTATGCTCTGCACCCTAGAAGCTTGTGCTCCTTGAACTGGCTGTGTCAGTGCAGCGTCACTATGGAACTCTCCTCTCCTGTCTCCTCCTTGAGTAGGCACTTGGGTTGCACTAACTCTATTCTTTGACTTGCGGGGGCAACCGCAACCGCAGTGCACAACAGGTGCAATGGTAGTCTGTTGCTGTGTTCCTTCCATTTTTGAGAATTTAATAAAATATTAATAAAATTTCAATTAATTTACTCCATATTTTTAATTTTTGCTTTTATCTGAATATGGATATTTAATTAATATTTTTCCCCACCCGATATCCCAATTATAGATTTTTTATTTCTTAATTAGTTGTTTTTGGTTTTACAACACCCATTTTAGAATACTCAAAAAAATCCACCTGTTTTCCTATATTTTACTGCCAAATTCAAACACCCAACACAATATTTTTAAAATTTATGTTTCAGATCTTGTGTCTTATTTTAGATACCTTGGTATCATTCATGATTACAATCCATTGCACACATTGTGTGAGTGATTTTGTTTACGTAGTGAGTTGCTATTGTGTTTCGTTTTTGGTTTGCGTTTTGGCACACCTTGCTTGGATGTATTTTGTCACTGATTCACATAGTAAACATATGGGTCATTATTTTAGGGATTAGGCCATTTTCTAATACACATGCTGCCCAAGTCGCAGCATAACACAGTTTGATTTTGAAAAAATCAAACTATAAATGTTTATATTTAAAACAGTAATAACTCAACAAAAAGTTAATATTTTTCACACTGTAAACTTTCAAAATGAAGCTAAGAATCTTATCTTTTCATTGGTGTTAAAATATTAATATATATATATATAATATTGAATATTAAAGCAAAAGTAATTTAAAAGAGCATATGTCAGATTTTATTATATTATTTTGATAATGAATAAAATAGATTGCTTAAAGCTTAAAAAAGTTAATTTTTCATTAATTAAAGTATGCTTTTTATTTAAAGAAATTAAATATAAGATCAAGAGCATCATTTCCGCATTTTGTTTTATTTAAAAAGCTTAATTATTTAGGATTTTATGGTAGTTCAAAGTTAGGACGTTAATTTATTTGCTGTTTAGATGAATTTTGAGGTTCAAGTGAACTGCAAACCTCATATTAAGCATTTTTTAAATGCAATTCTTTAATATTTTATCATTTTAAAAATATGCGGAACAGTTATAATTAAGTTAATACATCATTTTAATTGATTTGCGTAGATTACAAAGAGGATATGATGTAATTTGATGCTTAGCTGTTACACATATATCAATTGTGCATGAAAACTGGGGATTTCATTTATTCTAGAAATATAAATTCATGTTGAAATTGTAAATAAAGCTGTCACATCATTTCTTTCAGAATGGTGTCATAAGGCTTGGTATATAAGAGCTAAAGCACCACCTAAGGTTTACTTCAAACCATCTTCACAAAAAGATATAATTCCTGCAACCAGCACTCTTTTGCAAGGCATCTCTACAAAGCATCTCTTTATCAGCAATCACAAATCCAATATTATGGAATCTGTTAACTTTACTTCTGCCATGAAGCCATTTTCTTCACTGGGAGCATCAACAAAAAGAGAAAGAATTGCTATGCTTAAGAAAGCATTCCTCTTTGTTTCTGGAGGCAATCTTAATTCCTTCATCAATCACTTCCTCACTCAAACTGAGTTTGGAAAAACAGAGTTCATTCCTTTAATTCAAAATCAGAAACTAAATGGGATAATTGACAACTTAAAGGATCTTCTGAAATCTGCTCCTCAAAAGCATCTCCCAGCCTTGAGATCTCTGGTTACTTCCAGTTACTCTTTAAAAGAGCTTACTGATATGGGATTTAATATAACCAAAAGTGAGTTTGAATACTCAAGAAAAATAAATAAAAATAAAAATGTAAGCTTAAACAAAAAAAGCCAAAAAGATAATAACTATTCATTAAAAAAAGAAATAATCAAAAGTATAATTAAAAAACTACTGGAAAATTCTTTTGAAACAAGCCAATTTACAAAAAAAGCACCAGAAAAAATTTATAAAGACATTGAAAAAGAAATGAATGAATATTCAACTGAAATAAAATATTCTCTATTAAAAACAAAAAAAAGAAATATATGAAAATATGAAAATAAAAAATGAAATTTCAATATCACTTTCAACTTATTATAAATTAATGCCAAAAAATATAATAAAGAGTAAAAAACAAATTGACATGTGTAATATTTGTAACTTAAAATCATCCTTAGAAAAAAGAAAAGAAGAATGTGAAAGTAAAAACTTATTATTGCCAGAATCTATAAACAGCAACTTAAAAGCTATTAATCAGCACCAAGACTTTTATGCTCATCAAAATAGGGAATATAAAAAAGATATCAATGAATTAGATAATGAAGCATGTATTATAGTCATAGATTTTAAGGAGAATTTAAAAGTTGGTGATGGTCCAATTGAAACCAATAACTGTTTTTATTCCAAAAGACCTATTTCTTTATTGGGGTTTGCATTGGTATTTAAAGAAAACAATAAAGTTAAATATGAATAACATGATTTTTTATCTCAAATATTGTCTCATGATTCTTTGTTTTCAGGAAAATGTCCAATAAGTCTTCTTAAATCAGATAAGTTTAAAAAAATAAAGAATATCAAAGTATGGACTGATAATGGAAACCATTTTAGATCCTATTAATTCTTATATTATCTATTTAAAGAGGCACCACAATACATTAAAGGGTCTATTAAATAAAATAGATTTGTAGAATGTCATGGGAAAAGTATTGTTGATGGTCACTTTGGTGTAATATCAAAAACATTAAAAGAGAAAGAAAATCAGCTTTATATTAAGAATATAAATGATATTAAAAATATTTTTGAGCAAGAAGAAAAAAGAAAAGAATTATATAAATCAGTGCTATCAGGCTCAAATGTTTTTCAAAATTCATTCTTTTATATTTATGAAAGAAAAGTTAGGCCTATAAAAAGAGAGCTTGAAGTTAAAAATCTGTGCATTAATCTTTCATATTTGATGAAAGATGGGAAGTTGTATACTTCACCTTTAACATTTGAAAGTTTCTCAGAATATTCTGAGATAACTTATCATTTGAAATCACGTGATGATACCCGAGAAACAAAAATATCAGAAGATTTTAGCGGTGCATTAGGGCAAGTTCATGAAGTAGGGCAGCTTACTAGAGGGTGTATTTTAAATAGAGTTATCAGTATTTCAAAAACAACAACCTTTTTTGAAACAAACTAAGAATATTTATGATGAGCCAAAAATAGGGTAATAGCATTTATAGCTTTGGGGCTGCTATTACTCTCCCATGCAACTCATCATAAATATTTTTAGCTTGTAGTATGTAGTAGCACTTAAGATATTTCCAGCAATATTATAAGGTGCAATTTGCAATTCTAAAATTGATAAATTATTTTTTAAAAAAATATCTAAGCCCAAGATCAATTAAAGATTTGACATCAATTGTATTTTAATCTTTCTGAATAATTTGAATATGAATAATGCAATTAAGTTATAAAATAATCAGTCCAGCGCTTAGGCATAACAAGAAAAATAATGACCCATATGTACACTGAAAGTCAACTCACAACATTTCGTTTGTGAATCAATGTATTTCGGATTGTATTTTGAATGGTTTCGCTTTGTGTGTGAGCCCTTCGTTGCTGTGTTGACTCATTTCGCCCATTAACGCCAATAAACCCTGTTAACAGAGTGTATATTTTAACCTGAGAGTTGGACTTCATTTAAATCTGAAATCATTTCGTTTAAATCTGAGGTATTTTTGGTTGTTGCCATAGCTTTTAAAACTACTGTACTATATATTAGCCTATATTCATCTTCAATAAAGTATCATTATCTTCTTAAATCTTCCCCTTATTTTGTTTAATATACTTCCCAGAAGTATAAACTCGACACATGGATACCTAACTCTGGGGATTGATGCTGGGAGTCTGGGGATAGAAAGATGACCTGAGCAAGAGTTGGAAGCACCAGATATCACCCTGGCAAGAGAGCCACCAGATCTATAAAAGAGATCCTTCAATAAGAGATTGAAGGACATTATATATAATAACCCCTTCTAGGATATTACAGAACTTATTCCTAATAAGACCTGCCAAGTACTAGACCTTTCTTGTCAGTAGCTCGTGGAACTCTTCGTTCACCCTTGCTATTCTTGCTGGACTGACAGGCCTCTATTTTAGATGAGAAGATTCCTTTGTATTTATAGCTGCACCACCAGTAGCTATCTGTTGTCATACAGTAGTTTTAAAGGTATGGTGACAAGCGAATATAATTCAGATTTATACAAAATAAACTCAGATGTAAACAAAATATAAAAAACAAACTTATATTAATTTACAATAGATTTGGGTTCATTTCAATTTTGTTTACATCTAAGTTAAATTCATTTAAATCTGAATTATTTTCACTTGTCGCCATAGCTTTAAAACTACTGTACAGATATGTCCATCATATATATAGTAATCTTACACATTTAAAGAAAGAAAACCCTATCAAGAGTAGAAGTCTTGATAGCAGGCAAAGCTAGAAGTGCTACAAGTGTGCTAGATGGCCATTTTTATAGAAGATAGATAATATGTATGGCGAAATGATTTCTTATTTTTTTAGACCAAGTGGAAAGATATGGATACGTGCTAAACTACAATCTAAGCTATAAATAATGCTATAAGGAAAGGTGGACAAAGCAAAGGCTCAAGCTGCGGGAAAGAATAAAATTTATTAGGATTATCTAGTGTGTGAAGCATGATGAAATAGATGATTTACACGTCGATTTAAGCCTTTGAAGCACCTCTAGCTAATACAGCGAAAAAATAATGCGAGCAAATAAAAACGCTTTAGAAGTTTAAGACTCTATAAATGAAAATTTAATCGGCCCAGCATCTATTTTTTACAAGATACACAGCACTTTCAGTGAAATTAAGTGGGTATGTCGAGGGCTTTAAGAAATAAGGGGTGAGTTATGGTCAATGATCAGGATGCATGAATCAGTGTTGATCCTGAGACTTAGAAGGCAGAAAGAAAGCGGGGCGGGGGCGGCAGTTTAAACTAAAGAGCTTAGAAAAACGGGCAACTAAGGTAAGTGCGATGATTTTAAAACTCAATTTAACGTAAGCCTTATGAAACTCTGCATGTCGTGCTTTAGATTTTTTCCAGGAACCGTATATAGAAGGGAGTTAAGTCTTCAGGTTTCACTTCGCCGAACTTTTTTAGTACTAGGGCTAAAATTAGAAAGTAGTTCAAGTTGAATTAGATCAAAAGATAGCCAGATTATAAAGAAAATATATGTGAGGTTGCGATAAGAAATCCTTAGGAAGGCTTGCATATAGCCGTCCTCAAAGTGACTTACATTCTCCTTCAAACTCAAGCTTTTCTTTCTGGTATTGTGTGTTATTCACCAGCCAAAATTGATGGACAAAGTCTTGAGTGCTGATTTTAAGATTTCTTAAGTTATTTTCCTATTAAAAGAACCTTTTTAGCTCTGATATCTAAATATTATTTCGAAAATCACTTACATGGGGGTTTTCATTAGGTTGCTTGACAAAAAAAGCTTTCCGTATGTGAGAAACTGGATGAGCTGGAGCAACTGAGTCTTTTAATATTTTGGTTTCACTTAAACAAAGCCCAGTAGTGTGTATGTTTTTTGCATAATGAAGCCTTTTGAATAGCAACGTTGGAGATTGAAATGATTTTGACATGCTATGAGGCTTGATTTAAGAGATAACACAGTAGAATCAGAGATATGAATGATATTTGAAGAGTTCAAATGAAACCTTAAACTTTCAGATCGATCTTATTTTATCTCGATATCGATGATATTACAAAGATATCATTAAATGGCTTTTACCATCGATTCATCTAATTTATCATGTAAATGACTGAATTTTAAATCAACTTTATAGGTTACCTTTCATGACTGGACGAATCGGACAATGTTTTGGATTTTTCGATGGCTGATATCACGATGAATTCATAAATAGTTTCGCGAGAAAATACTTTCTTAAATAAGCATGTCAATTTACTATTTTGGAGATTTTTCTCATTCGAGCCAGGGCCCCATTTAAGCTACATGAACTCTGCCAAAACCTAAAGGGCAGAAATGACTCACTATAAGCTTGAATTGTAATGATCCTAAGCTAAGTGCTCTTACTGTAAATTCCGAACCTAATGGTAGAAATGTGGGATTGTCAAATCCTTGGTCCAAATTTCAAATTGTATTTGTGGGATAGCCTTTTTTTAATTTAAGTTGAATTATTTGTATTTTTATTTGAATATTTCAACTTGCAGGAACTCATAGACACTTTGCAAATTTCAAGTCAAACTGCATATTTCAAGTGGACAAAATGAAATGACTGGAATCAGATTTGAAGCATTCAAATCCATCAACCTTTTTCATTAAGTTTACTATATTTTTTGGAATTGTGGGATTGTCAAAGTCAGGGTGAAGTAAAGTGAAAGCCTGTCATAATTGATCAAATAGAGAATGTATACCTAAATGAGGATGTCATTACCAATGAGGAGGAGATGGTGTGTATTTACTCAGAAATGGTAACCCTTGAAGAGTGAATAAGGAAAGGTGCAGCAGAAGATTGTGCACAGATACATCAGGAAGACCTTAACCTGGCTCAGAGTCAAGGAATTAGCAGCATAGATAGGTTCACATTCAATTTTGTGGGTCTCAGAAATTATTTTATCAGGAGGAGAAAGATTCCCAGGAAATTGCTGAGGTGAGAAGGCAGAATCTAGCAATCTGGTTATTACTAATCTGATTGGCAAATATTGGAATAAGTGAATCATGAAGAAAGATATTTTAATGTGAAGGAAATATCAAACTACTATTGTAGTTTGTTGGGGATGGTGTTACTTAAGGCCTTTGGGTACATCTTGATAAGGTGGCCTCCTTGAATGCAATATCTGGACAGCTTACAGATACCATCAATGGTGGTTCTGTAAGCTGTTACCTGGCCTCCTTTGAGGTCAGGATTTGTTGACCAGCAGGTCAAGGTAAGTTAATTGGGTGTGGGGCATCTGCGCCCCACTTGGACCCAATTTCCTGTGCCACCACCCACTTGTGATTGATTTTTAGATTTAAATCTACAATTGCTGCAAGCAGGCAGTGTGACAAATGGGGTCAGTGCTCCACCTTGCCACAAAGGCATTAGGCAAGGTGGACCAGGCCAGGCCCCAAACCACAGAGACCATTATTGACAGGAACCAGTTTTGGGTGGGTATCAACTGCGGACTCTGGTAACTATTGCATAAGGTCAGAAGAATTGCAAATGATAGTAAAATAATCTGGAAAAAGTTTAGCTGAAGCATTTTCTCAAACAACAAGAGAAAATGATTATGCATAAATTTTTTTGAAATTTAAAATCAATTTTGAAATGTTGATTTTTATGCCAATCAGTTGTTTTTGTTGTTTTTTACTCTTATTTTATTATAATTTTTAGGAAACCAAGATAACTCCCAAGGAGCTATCATGGTAGGTATTTAGGGGAAAATATAAAAAGTCTATAATGAATATGGAAGGAGAGAGATAATTGGATAAAGAACATAAAAGGGAAAATCTGTTATCCAATAGTGTGTTTTCAGAATCTAACTTTGTCAGTTGGGTTCACTACATTACCCTCCTCTAGAGAAGGCTCTCCTCTCCCCCAAAACTCCTCAACCAGGGAAGGGCAAGTAGAGCAGTTTTCTTTGGGCTCCCAAGTAGCATCTTCAATTGGAATATTCTTCCATTTGACCTGATAATAGTGCTTGTTTGAGGATAGTTTTGAGCCTAAGATGGCTTCTACTTCATGTTTGTGATCAGCTGGATTGAAATAAAAGTATAGGCTCTGTAGAGATGGGCCCTTTACCAATAAATGGTTTAAATTGGGAGACATGGAAAACTGGATGAACCTTGCTGTTAAGAGGGAGCTCAAGTTCATAAGCTGCATCATTAATTTTCCTTAAAATTTTAAAAGGGCCAATGTTGAGTGGACCTAGTTTGCGGCAAGTGATTGGTAATTTGAAGTGTTCAGCTTTCAATATTACTAGGTCTCCAGGAGAATATAAGGGGATATCAATTATATGAGCATCAGCTTTGTGTTTATATGCCTCTATGGCTTGCATGAGATTGCTGATTAAATCTGCATTAATAGATACAATCTTTGGGACAATATTCTCTTTCACCTCTTCTGCTGGCGCTTCTGAGTTAGGAAGGGGACAAGGATGAAAGCCCTTATTTGCAAAGAAAGGAGAAAGGCCGGTTGAGGCATGAGAGGTATTATTATAGGCAAATTGAGCAATGTGAAGCCATGAAACCCAGTCTTTCTGGTGAGGAGAGACGTAACAACGTAGGTACTGTTCAAGTATCTGATTTAAGCGCTCTGTTTCACCATCAGACTGAGGATGATAGCCTGAAGAACAACAATGCTTGATATTTAAATCCTTGCTAATAAATTTCCAGAACTTGGATACAAATTGTGAGCCTCTGTCTGATATAACTTCATCTGGGAGGCCATGACGAGCAAATATTTCACGAAGAAATATTGTTGCCATTCCTTGTGAGGTGATAGTATTATTGCACAGGAAGAACTCAGTGTACTTTGAAACCATTTCCACAAATGTCATAATAGAATCAAACCCTTCATAATTTGGAAGGCCAGTTATAAAGTCTACACTGATAGGAGACCATGAACAGGCAGGAAGTTGTAAAGGAAACAACTTCCCTGAAGGCATGGAGTGGGAATGTTTTGACCTAGCACAGGTTGACACACCTTGAGATAAAAGGATACCACATTGTGGAGACCAGGCCAGGAAAATTGGCAACAAATAAGTTCTACAGTCTTAGCAATGCCTGGGTGAACCACAGTAGGATGATTGTGAGACATGTTAAAATTTTAAGTGTGGAGTTTTCCAGGAGGTGCCTGTCGTGATCTGAGGCGCGGCACAGAGTCACAACGGGAAATCCTAACCTTAGGATTGGATTTGTACTAAGTCTTGGTTAGAATGGTAGGGAAGGCTATGCAATTACCTTGAGGCCCTGAATGAATAATATCTGCTAGATGTGGCTAGAGAGGCGCTGAAGTACATGGAGACACAAAGACAAAAATGTGAATAGAACTTAAACTTTATTGGGTATAAAAATTGGGATTATATACTGTGTAGCTTTACCACAAAGCAGTACATGGACGGTAGGATCACTCAACACAAGCATGAGTGGGGCAAGTGAGTTGCGCAGAATCAGGAAACCAAACAATTGTATTTCCCAATTTGGAGCCAGCCTCATTTTGAAGGGCAAAAGCAAAAGAGAGGGATTTGTCCTCAACCCAACAAAGGCGAAATCAAACCATGGTGAATGGTGGCATTCATAACATTTCCCCCTCTAGATTGGCCTTAGGGGGGTGGTACTTGCAGAGGCAATTGGCACGCACATGAGCAAACAGTTGACCACTAGAGAGGAGTTTTACAGTATACTCTGATCCTTGTTTGAAGGTCACTTCTAAGGGCCCAATCCACAACAAGTCTAGCTTATGAGCACGTCCTCCTACTCTATGTTGATAGTAAAGAATATGGTCCCTAATGTTGAACTCAGGCATGGGGGATCTCCCAGCATTGTCAGGGGAGAGCTCTAGCAGCTTGGTCTTATAGGCAGACGTGTAGGCAGCAGCCTGGATATCAATGATTTGATTGACTAGATCTTTGATATGCTCATCAGGGTTCATAGCCTTATCAGAGGAGAGTAGGGGGCCCCAAGAGCAATGGAGTAGTGGCTTCACAACCATACAACATAGCAAAAGGGGAATAACCAGTAACCCAATGTTTGCTAAGGCAATATGCAAAGAGAGCAGCAGGTAAGTATATATCCCAGTTGGCGGTGTCAGAATAAGTGTGCTTCCTCATGATAGAAACCAGAGTTGAGTTTGCGCACTCAACTGCCCCATCAGTGGAAGGATTATAGGGGGCAGAGAAAGGCTGGTGAGACCCCAAGGCTTCAACAACAGAGGTTACTAACTTGGAGTTGAAGTTAGTCCCATTGTCAGACAACAACACTTGAGGGCAACAGTGGCAGAAGAATACATCTTGTAGTAGAAAGGCGGCGGATGTCTTGGCAGTGATGTCCTTAGTAGGGCAAGCTTCTACCCACTTGCTAAAATGATCAACAGCAATTAGGATAAAGCGGCAACCAGGGCGGGAGCAAGGGAGAGGTCCCATAGAGTCAATACTGATAGTGTGAAATGCGTGTTGAGGGGGGACTAGCTTGAACTAATGAGTGGTGGCTTTAGGTCATTGGAGTTGGCAATCATGGCAACTAGCAATAACATCTGGAATCATCAGGCAAAGATTTCCCCAGAAGTAATTCTTTTGGAGCCAGGCATGAGTCTTGACAATGCCTCGGTATCCTGTCTTTTTATGAGCTTGAAGCACCAAAAAAAGGCAAAGACTAGGCCTTACATAGGGCAAGTAGTGGTATTGTACTTTCTTGAAAAGATGATTGTCACAAATGAGGGTGTCTTCAGATAACTTAGAAAGGGTGACTTGAACTTCTTCTGTCTTGTTCTCCCACAACAAAGAATATCCAATTAGTTTATACAACCTGTCAGCCTCAGAAGGGTGTAGGGCAAGGATGGGCATTCTGGACAGTCCATCAGCATTTTGATGTTGAATCCTGGGGTGGTGCAGCACAGTGAAGTTGTACCCTTGCAGGCAGAGAGCCTATCTAGCTAGTTGTCATTCTGGTTCCTTAAGTTGCTGTAGCCATTTGAGCAAAGCGTGGTCAGTAACCACAGTGAAATGAGTGCCATACACATAATGTCAAAACTGTTTGATGGCATGCAGCACAGCAAGGCATTCTTTCTTGGTCACACTGTAATTTTTCTCATGCTTATTCAGGACACAAGAGGTATAAGCTACAGGGTGATCCACACCTTTATCATCCAATTGAGCCAAGATAGCCCCAATAGCCAGGTCACTAGCATAAGTATACAGGATGAGTTCCTTATTGTAGTTGGGATATACTAGAATGGGGGCCTCTTTGGGTTTTTGTTTGAGGGTCTCAAAGGCTTGTTGTTGGCTGGCGGTCCATTCAAAAGGGATGTTACACAGCAGCTGGACCAAGGGTTTGCTAGTGTCAGAAAAATTGGGGATGAATTATCTATAGTATCCCATCATACTCAGAAAGACTTGGACCTCTTTCAGGGTGGTGGGTGGAAGCATTTTGTCAATGGCCTCAACTTTCTTAGTCATGGGGCAAATTCCTGTCTGAGTCACCTCATGCCCCAAGAATTCAAGGCGTTCCTTGAAGAAGGCGCACTTAGATGGCTTTAACTTAAGTCCAGCTTCACAAATCTTTATGAACACTTCTTTAAGATGGGCCAAGTGGTTGGTAAAGGTAGCGCTGAAGACAGTTATATCATTTAAGTACACTAAAACACACAAGAGCTTCAAATCACGGAGGATGGAGTCCATGGCTCTTTGGAAAGTAGCTGGAACATTGCAGAGCCCTTGCGGCATTCACGTAGGCTCAAACAATCCTTCAGAAGTGATGAACTCAGCCTTCTGTCTATTCTCAGGGGATAGATTGACTTGCCAGTAACCAGAGGCTATATACATGGCAGAGAAGAACTTGGAGTCCCCAAGGCATCAGAGAGCATCATCAATGTGTGGTAAGGGGTAGGAATCCTTTTTGGTTAAGGAATTCAAGCGTCGGCAGTCCATCACAATACAATGACCTCCATCCTTCTTTTTTAATATTAGCAAGGGGAGACCCATGGACTTTGGGAAGGAGAAAGCAGTCCAGCGTCTAGAAGCTGTTTGAGCTCCTTAGACACCTGAGCATCCTCAATTCAACTGCAGCAATAGGGTTTAGCGCAAAAGGGGGAGCATCACCAGTATCAATCTCATAAATGACGCCTTTGGCTAAACCATAATCAGTGATATCCTTTGAAAAGATATCCGAAAACTGGTCCAGTAGGTCAAGCACCTCTTTCTGTTGAACCAGAGATAGCTGCGGGAAGTCTTGAGCAGTGAACAAGGATAGGACTTGTGGCTCATCCTTGGGTAAGTTAAAGTCCTGGAACGTACCAAAGGGATGTAGTGATGGGACATTAGGAGCATTCAACAACCTGCCATAGCCAACAGACTGCCCTCTAGACACATATATGGGGAGAGCAGTCAAGTTGGCGACCAGCAATTGAACAGGGTCTCTATGAGAGACATCCAAGATTCCTGGACAGAGATAGGATCCGTTATGTCCTAGCAAGGGAGGAGAGTACAACTCTAGGAATGTACGCTCAGGCAGCTCATACAATATTTGGGAGTCTAGGATAGCCTGAGACCCAGGAGGAATAGTCACAGCAGAAGTGGCCAAGAGAGGAATCCCTTCAGACACAGGACAAGCCATAGGAGGGCACTTCATGTTGGAGGAATGGGTACGGTATTTTAAGGTGAAAACACCAGTGGGATATTTCAAGGCACATGTCTTGAGGCGCTTCCTGGGAACTTTAACGGGCTCTTCAAAGATCAAAGGGACCTTGTACCCTAAGATAGAGAGATAGCTGTCCTTTAAGTTGATGATCCCATTGTATTCCCTAAGGAATTGAGTACCAACTAAGAGGTCATAACTCTCATTCTCCAAGACAACGACAGGTGTGGCCAAGAGTAGCTTGCCAAAACGCATGGGAAGAGCAGAATAGGCTCCTATAGCGTGATTCATGGATAGCCCAGCTGTTCCATACAACTGATGATAGTTGAGGTTGGGGGTAAGTTTGAGCTTCTTGACAAGATTTGAGGAGACAACATTAACAGGAGATCCAGTGTCTAAGACAGCCTTGATCTTTACCTTATGGATGGATATTTCCACATGAGTGATAGTACAGCCAAAGGGTGAAAGAACAGCCAGGATGTCCTGAGCTTCTGCTAGTTCTTTGTCCCACTTTTTTATCATGCATCTTAGGCCCAGGAACTTCTTATATACCGTCTGGAGCAGGAGCAAGACAGAGACATTTTTGAACACAGTGTCAGCAACCTCAGCAGCTTCTTTGGAAGATTTGACAAGCACGGGAGACCTCTTGGCTTGAGTGAGGTATGGGAAAGAGAAAAACTCCTTGGCTTCAGGAAGAGGCTTGGCGGTTGTAGTAGTTTTCCTAGAACATAACTTATAAGGGACTGCAATAATTTCAGGGACAGTCAGGACTGAATACCCATAGGCGTTGGGATCTTCTATATCAGAATCATCTATTTCAGAGTCATCAGATATATCATGGAATAGCAGCAGAATGGGAGGAGCCTCAGTGTCAGCAGGCTCAGAGTCAGCAATGAAGGAGGGAATTGAAGAAGACTGGTAAGAATTGTCAACTGAGAGCGTCTCCGCCTCTAGGTTGACTGTTCTTTTCCCATCTGTTCCTTGGGATCAGCTCCTTCAACCCAAGTATTGGTGCAGACGGGAGAGTGGTGGCCTATCTGACCGCAGTTATGGCAACCCTGACGTCAAGGAGGATTTTGTGAGTTCATAGTGAGGATACAAGGGCCACGAGAAGAGGAGCCAGAGTTGGAAGCGTCATGACTCTCTCAAATGACTGCCCCGGAATGGGTAAGATGCATATCTTGGAGCAGTGTCTTTATGCTCTTCATAGAGGAAAGAATGGCTTTATGAACCTTAAAATGAAGACACAGGAGCTGGTTAACTTTGAGGGCTTGAGAGCAAGCCATGTACACCTCATGTGCAGTCAACTGGCGGCTTTTGATCAGTTGTTGTCCTTCCATGTAGAATCTATCTGCAAATTCATCTAGGGTCTTTTTTGGCTTGAAAGCAATGTGCATGAAGGCGTCCTTCTTCACTTCTAAACTAAGGTCACCACCAAATTTGTCAATCAGAAGTTGCTTCATATCTTCCCACGTCTCAATGGTGGGCAGCTCTGGCACTACTACCTCTTGATAGGTCAGGTGCAGACAGGTTAGAATGTGTTCTTTTTTAACCTCATCCAAGGCTTGTCTCATGGCAGTTTTTTAGATAGTTAGGAAAGCTGCAATGGTCAAGGTTTTGGGGTCAAAGACTTGCTTAAAGGTAGGCTTGAAGTGTGCTTCTGGAGTTGGGCCACCATTGTTGCTATTGAGTACATTTATTTATGGGGAGAATTCTTCTTCGGACTTGGTGGGGGGCTGTCTAGTCCACAGCTGGTGGACAATATCCTCAAGGGTTGTCAGGGTCTCAGCAGCACAGGCACCTGTATCATTAGCTAGGGTGGTCTGTCAATCAGTATCATCCAGGCGCTGACCCTGAGCTGTTACTACCAAAGACAGTTCAGCCAGTCTGGAAGTAAGAGACAGACCCACTAAAAGGCAAGGGGCAAACCTGTCATTTACTGAATTGATTAACTCACTCATTTCCTGTATGTCTTTATCAAGCTCAGAGTGGTCTTGTTTCAGATGTTCCACCTCATTAGCTAGAGCTATCAACTCCATAGAACAATGAATGCAGGGGGCTCCTGACAAGCCAGGGCAGCAACCATCTTCACCAACAACCCCAGGTGGACTAACAACAGACACCATTGCCTCACGCAAAGTAGCAACCTCTTATTGTAAGTCAGCAACCTGAGCTGTCAGAGTAAATACTTGAGGATCAGGCTGAGGGGCTTTGGGAGGGCAATCTTGACTGCAGGTGGATGCTTTTAGCTCTCAAATGGCATCCCAGAGCCTCTGTTCTCTATCCACTAACTCATCAGATGGAGGAGAAGGCGGGGCATTTGATTTGGAGGTAGACAGTTCATTTACTTGAGTCTGGAGTTTAGCAATGGTAGCAGCAGTAGCAGCTCTTTCTTGATCAAATTCCTTGCCCAGTTTGCAGAGACTTGTTGCAGCATGAACTGCTACTTGCTGCAACTGGTAAAAGGAGTAAGCACTGAACTCATTGAGTTGCTGCACAAGCTGTTCAAAGTTGGTGAGATAGGCATTTAGAGTGGAGTCTACTTGGGTCTGCCAGGGCTGTTCCAACTGGTGGAACTCATGAAGACGCTCTATGACATACTCAGGGATGGACTGGCGCATTTTTTCAATGGAGTTGACCAAGCGGGATTGGGAGGTGACAGAGTCGCACTGATTGTTGGATACTAAGAAAAACAGGGAGTGGATCCACTGCTGATAAGCTGCAAACTGATCCCAGTGATGAGTGACGGCGGCTTGTAGCAATGAAATCTCCTGAACATAAAGCCCTAATACCATTTGATGATGGGCTAAGGCAGGTTGTACAAAGGAGGACAATAAGTGTTCAGCGGAGCCAGCCGCTGAGAGAAGGTGCTGTGGAAATTGTGGAGCTACAATCAATTTGTAGTATTCTGCCTGGCTGAACTGAAGCTGGAGGCAAGGGATGGCTCCATCACAGGCTAACCCAAGGGCTACTGCCATGACTTGTTCCAAGTCAGGGGTACCCAAAGGGTAGGCCACTATGTGGGGACCACTCCCAAGGTTCAGCATAGTAGGGACAATAGGCAGATTGACAATGTCTTCCTTAATAGGAGGACTGGTAATTTCAGGCAAAGTTAGCTCTTGTATGGGAGGAGGCAAGGGTCCTAAAAACATTGTTGCAAAAGGGGTAACCAAGGGGCTTACAGCCCCTGTAGTGAGCACCATTTTTGTTGTGATCTGAGGCGCGGCACAGAGTCACAACAGGAAATCCTAACCTTAGGATTGGATTTGTACTAAGTCTTGGTTAGAATGGCAGGGAAGGCTATGTGATTACCTTGAGGCCCTGAATAAATAATATCTGCTAGACATGGCTAGAGGGGCGCCAAAGTACGTGGAGATACAAAGACAAAAATGTGAATAGAACTTAAATTTTATTGGGTATAGAAATTGGGATTATATACTGTGTAGCTTTACCACAAAACAGTACATGGATGGTTTGATCACTTGCCACAAGCATGAGTGGGGCAAGTGAGTTGCGCAGAATCAGGAAACCAAACAATTGTATTTCCCAATTTGGAGCCAGCCTCATTTAAAAGGGCAAAAGCAAAAGAGAGGGATTTGTCCTCAAAATAACCCAAAAAAATTGAAACATGATGAATGGCAGCATTCACAACAGCACCCATATTTTCTTTTTGTGATAAATAATCCCAATGGCATAGGTAAATTCAGGATACTTTAGAGAGGTACCTTTGCTTAGTGTGTGTAGTAATTCTTTTTTGGACTTGGTGTGGGCTTGAGAAGTTTTGACCCTGATCCACAAAGGGTTTTGAGATATGGAAGAAAAGAGATCAGATGGTAGCATGTGGCTGTATTAAAGGAGTTAAGAGTTTCCTCTGATATAACCAAGCCAGGATCACGTATCAGCATATCTGGAATATGATTGGTAACACCAGGATTATACTCAATTATGAATATATATTGTGATAAGTCAAGATTCCAACAAGCCTGTCTCTGTTTCATGCAATGAGGATTTTTGTGATACTCCAAGGCATGATGATCAGTACAAATAGTAATTTGGTGGTGAGTGTACTGTAATTTCAGAACCTGAACATAAAAATGCAGGATTGTCAAATCCTTGGTCCAAATTTTGAATCACTTTTGCATGGTAGCCTTTTTTAATTAAATTGAATTATTTGTATTGTTATTTAGATTTTTAAAAATGCAGAAACTCATAGACACTTTGCAAATTTCAAGTCAAACTGCATATTTCCAATAGAAAAAATAAATTAAATGGAATCAGATTTGAAGTGTTCAAATCCATCAACCAATTTCATTAAGTTTACTATGTTTTTTGAAATTGCAGGATTTTCAAATCCAAGAACCAAATTTCAAATCACTTTTGAATGCCACTAGTAAACTCAAATATTAAATGTGGGAAATGGAATCCAAATTGAATGTACAGTAAGAAACTAGGATAAATCAACCCAAATCAAGAAGCTCCACTCTGAATAAAATCAAATGAAAAATCCAATCTCAACAACCATGTTTAGACATGAAATTAAGTGAAATTTAAAATTATCTAAACTGGAAATGATTTAATATTCTGCACTCTAAATCACTATTATAGCAACCACAAAACCATATAATGATTTATGAGCTACACTCCTGATGACGCAGAAATTATTTTAAAAGTTTTTTGGCCTGGCATAGCCAAGGGTCCAAAAAAACTTCTTTTCAAGGAAGAAGGAGAGGTGGGAAAGATAAACCATAAGTTTACTACACTATGTATTCATTTATTGCTATTAAGGATACTTGATTATGGTAGATTTTAGAAAATGCTAATAATAAAATAGAAAAATATATTACAATCTATTTTATCACATTGTCTTTTCCTTGATGTGCTGATGGTTCATTTGCTGTTGATAATTTGCTTGCAGTTAATTGGATAGTTTCACCTCCAGTTGCCTTGGCAATAGGAAATCAAGTTGCCTCCGCGACCACAGCTGGTCTCAGGGAGGCAACTTGATTTGCTATCACCAAGGCAACTGGAGGTGAAAATATCCAATTAAATGCAAGCACATTGTCAGAAAATTGTGGACCATGGTATTTTATCATCAGCCAGATGATATCCTAAGTCTTCTAGCATTAGGAAAGTACAGAGAACCTGTGACTTTAGTATAACCTTTGGCCCAGAATATTTGTTGTCATCAGAAGTAGCAAGTCTGACAGGGCCCAAGGCCCAAAGGATTTGGGATAGTTCTTCCTACTTCTGAATATAGGTTCATAAGTTGTTGTGTCCATAGTTTACTATAGAGCTTAATACTATATGGTGACGGTATGATCTTTTGCTCTCCACTTAATTAGAATTGAACTAAGGAAAGAATTTTAAATATCAACTCTTTATTAGAAGGCTGATATTGAGGCTGGCTCAGCTGCCCATGTTTATCTGAGTTAGCTCTGGCCCAACCTTTAGTGTGTGCAGTTTGTGACAGAAGCTTGCTTGACAACTTCCACAGCTCAGTATTCTTTCTGAAGCTGTGCAACTATCCCTCAATCTGAGCAGAGTAGCTGTGAACCTGGACCATGTTCCAAGTGGCTAGCTAGCCTGGCTGGCTACTAGTTGGCAGAGATGATTATTCACTTAATCAGAGCTACTCTAATACAATAGGCTCAAAGCCTTTTATCTTAGAGTGTTTGCCCTGACGGCCCAGTCTATTTTGGGCTCTTCTAGAAGTGTTTCAGATGATGGCACATATGGCAGCCCAGTCTATTTTAGGCTCTTCTAGAAGTGTTTCAGATGATGGCCCTTGTTCTAGAATATAATTTAAAGTTTAGAATAGTAATTATTATGAGAAGCATGTTTGAGGTGATTGTTGAGGTGGAATAATTAATTGCACAATATCTGCATGTTCCACTATTAATTAGGAATACATGAAATTTTTAATGCCAGGATATGATTTGGTTGTTGATTCATTGATCCTGCAACCTGTGTCCCACATCATTCTGTTGAAATCATTCCTAAGAGTGATTGGCAGCTGGCCCACGTTAATTGGTTGAATAAGTTAATTAGTCAATATCCTAAAATCCCAACACACATTATCAACAGCAAATGAACCATCAACACATCAAAGGAAAGACAATGTGATAAGATAGATTGTAATATATTTTTCTATTTTATTATTAGTATTTTCTGAAATCTACTGTAATCAAGCATATAAATTTTAGCCATCCTAAAATGGAATAGGGTGATTTTTGAGAACGACTATGATTCCTAAAAGAATTAGCACAAATCTGCTTAAGATTCTTTAGCATCCTTTTTGAGACACCCATAAATTAAATTTACTTCAAATTCACCTCATTTTTGATTTGAAATTTGGTTCTTGGATTTGACAATCCCGCAATTTCAGATTTGTTAATTTTTACATAATGTCTATGATTTGTTTGACATAAAAAAAATCTCAAATTGTACATTAGAATCCTGCATTTCTGATTCATGTATCCCACATCTGTTTGTTGGGTTTTGTCTTTTGTTAGTTGAGTTATCTGCTCAAGGGATTCAAAATTTTCCAATTTAAATGAATCAAAAAAAGTCAAATTAAATGGTTGATTTTATTAAATATTTTAATTTTCACTCAGCTGAGTTGCCCGCAAAAGTGATTTAAACTTTGGACCAAGGATTTGACAATCCTGCATTTTTACTTTTAGGTTCTGAATTTACAGTACAGCAGAAGATATTGCCAATGATTTAAGGCTGCTGGAATGGCTAAGAGCTCTTTGTCATAGATAAGATAATTTTTCTCTGGAAGAAGCATCTTTCTGGAGAAGAAGTCAATTGGGTGGTCATTATTATCATATCTTTTTTGCAAAAGAACTGCTCCAATAGCATGGTTAGATGTGTCTGTTTCCTGGATGAAAAGCTTTCTTTGGTCTGGGTGCACAAGGACTGGGGCAGACATAAAAATATCCTTTATCTCCTTGAAGGCCTTTTCTTCTTGTGATCCCCACTTGAAGGAAACATCACCAGTAAGCTTATTAAGAGGAGAAGCTATTTCTGACATGTTTTTGGTGAAGCAACAGAGAAAGTTTACTGTACCTATAAAAGAACGGACTTCCGTGCAAGAGGTAGGACAAGTCCAGTCTTTAATGGCAGCCAGCTTGTCAGTACATATAGCATGATCATCTTTAAATATAACATTGCCTAGGAAGGTTACTTCTTCCTTAGAAAATTCACATTTTTCCAGCTTAATTTTTAGATTGACACTAGATAACACATCTAAGACCTTTCTAATGTCCTCTTGATGGGTTGTGTAATCTTTAGAGAATACCAGAATATCGTCCATGTACATCACACAACATTGACCTCTAAGGTCTCTAAGAACACCATCAATCATGCGCTGAAAAACAAAAGGAGCATTACAAAGACCAAATGGCATGACCTTATATTCAAAGACCCCCAAGTGGCATTTGAAGGCAGTGAACTTCTGGTGGTCAGGGTGAACCAGGATTTGGTTGAAGGCATCTCTAAGGTCTAACTTTGAGAATGTTTTAGCACCCGCAATCATGGAAGCAATATCAGTCATGATAGGCATGGGGTAAGGATCAGGATCAGTAATGTCATTTAAGCGGGTAAAATCCACACAAGGATGGAGTTCCCTGTTGGATTTGGGGACTAAAAGAACCATGAAAACCACAGGAGAACAACTGGGAACAATTCACTACAACTAAGCATGTCCTGAACATAGTCACTAAAGCTTTTATGGGCTACCCAGTTAAGTGCATATAAAGATGAGCCCTTGGATAGAACAGAGTTCTTTTTAAAACTGAAGGAGAAGAAGTGCAAGTTTGGGTCAAAAACAGTTGGTAATGTAAACTTCTCAAAACAATGTACATAATCTATAACCTGAGATGAAAGCTTATCCTGAAGATCCTGAGGAACTAAAGATTCAAGTGGCTTGGCAGGCAGTGCATTGGACAGAAAATTCAGACAATACAATTGTTTATCTTCAGGGTTTAACTCAACTACACCTTGGTCCATTTTAAAATGTGGGTTATAGGAGTGCCACCATTACATACCAAGTATTACAGGAGAATAAAGATTATGACCAATAGTGACAGGAAGTTTTACTTTGATTCCATCCTGAATAAGAGGTACCAGCTTTGAAGTAACCCAAGTGGGTGCTGTAATCTCAGTATCTCTTAGTTTAACTGGAGAACCTTCAGAGTATGGAAGCTTCAAAAGGAAAGCCAGGTTTATATCCACAAATTTAGCATTAGCACCAGTGTCTATCAAGGTCATGATGTTTAGTCTTTTATGTTTGCTGTGGTGTGGATAAAAAATAGAGAAAGGCACTAGCAGATAAGAGTCTTGAGTGGCATCTTTAGTAATAGCGCCAAGTACAACAGGGGTAAGAGGGGAGGCAGCCAGTTTGTGTGAGGCGGCATTCTCTACTACAGGAGTTGTAGGCTCACAGGAGCCCTGGTAATTTATGGCTATTATTTTGATTAAGATTATTGGGGCATCAAACAGAAGGAGAGTTTGGAGGGGGCGCAGGAGTAGGCTGGGCCTGATCACAGTGAGTGGAGCTCCTTTGATATTCATTGTGTTGAGCCATATACTCTGAGTTCTGGTGTTCTGTATGGAGAGCAATACAGTATTATTATTTCCAGGTTGTAGCCACCAAAGTGCCCTGTAAGGCTTGTAACAAGTGATGGTTCAGGCCTTTTTGAAAGAGATGCGGAAGGTTCTTAGCTGGGGCATGGGCAGCACAACTGAGAGTTTTGAATGAGGCGGAGTAATTGGTGACTGTTCCTGAGCCTTGATCAAAAGCAATAAGTGAAGTCCAGGCAGTGCCCTGAAACTCTTCTGGGTGGAGGTGCTCTTTAATGAGATCATAAAAGTCAATGATGGTGTCTGGAAAAATATGGAGGTCCATTAATTCCATAATCCAGTACATGATTAACGAGTCAAGGCCAGATATCATGTTTGTGATTAGCTGGCCCTGGTCAGGAGAAGAGTCCATAGCTTGAGCAAGACAATAGTTCAGGCAAAGCTTATCAAAGGGCACAATAGAGTTCAGCAGTTTGGTTGGAGTCTAGGCGGAGAATAACTGAATTATTCTCTTTGTCATCATCTTCACCATTCATTTCAACATTTTTTTAACTTTTTTTGAGCATTTTTTTATTTTTTCCATTTTTATTGGTAAAGCTGCACAGATTAACCAAGGTGATAAACAGGAAACTCAACTCTCTCAATGTAAAGAGCCCTAAAAATATCACCATTGCTAATGTTGGCCAATGTGAGTATCATTCTATTAAAATGATTTTTTTGTTTGATCATGACCAAAAAGTAGACCCACAAAAATTAACAATCTTGGTTTAATGTAAAAAAAGGGTTTGGTGCTCCACCTTGCCACAAAGGCATTGGGCAAGGTGGACCAAGCCCCAAACCACAGAGAACATTATTGATAGGAACCAGTTTTGGGCAGGTGTCAACTGCAGACTCTGGTAACTATTAAATATGGTCAGAAGGATTTCAAAAGTGAGTAATAAAAATTATTAAAAGCTTAGATGAATCATTTCCTCACACAACAAGAGAAAATGATTCTGCATAATTTTTATTTTTTTTGAAATTTAAAATCAATTTTGAAATGTTGATTTTTATGCCAATCAGTTGTTTTTGTTGTTTTTTACTCTTATTTTATTATAATTTTTAGGAAACCAAGATAACTCCCAGGGATTTATCTTGGTAGGTATTTAGGGAAAAATATAAAAAGTCCAAAATGAATATGGAAGGAGAGAGATGATTGGATAAAGGGCAGAAAAGGGAAAATCTGTTATCCAATAGTGGGTTTTTGGAATCCAACTTTGTCAGTTGGGTTTGTTACAGGCAGGGCTTTGAGCTGTGTTTTCCCAGGTGGCAGCGCTTTGGCTGAGCCACACCCAGGAAAAATATGGCTGTTACAGTCAAATCCAAGAACCAAATTTCAAATCATAAATGAATGCCACTAGTGACCTCAAATAATAATTGTGGGATTTGGAATCCAAATTGTTGCAACATCTTTGATTACTCCCTCTCAGGGAATTAATTCCCCAAGTAGTTCACCAAATGAGTCACTGAATTGGCTCACCAACTAATCATTAAGTCAGGGGCACCACTATCATTTGACCATGTATTACGGGGATCAAACAATCCAGATCCCAAGCAGAACACAACCTGAGTAATTCTTGTGACTTAAGAGGAACATTACTCAGATAAGCCCCATAATCATCATGATGTATATGGACAGTATGTGGTTTCCAATGATACTATATAATACCCTATATTAATATCAAATAAAGTATCATTATCTTCTTAATTTTCCCCTTTAGCCCTTTTATTATACTTCCCAGAAGTATATACTTGACAGTGGTAGCACAGGTAGGTTATCCACACTTACACAACTTTAAGGAAAAATTCCTCCTAAGAAAAGAATCCAGCAAATGACCCTCCATGCAGGTTGGAGAGACTATGAAGAGGGACAAGACGTCCTTGTCCCCATCAAACAGTAAAATCTTCTCCACACTTGTAAATGTGAGAGAGGGGGACTAAACTAACTAAGTTTGGTTCCCATCCCGGCAAAACAAACCACCAGGATGCCGCCCAGTGGAGGACTGGGACTGCCGCTCAAAGGGGGACCACAAGGAGGACACAGGAGACAATTGGGGAAAATAGGCATTCAGGTCCATCAACACCAGACTGGTGAGCAATCAAGGGGTGCGGGTGGGAGCAGGAGAGGACACCTCAGGAGACATAAGTGGTACGGAATTGCTCCAAGCCACACTGGGGAGAGGAGGCATGGAAGACACATCCTCTTTGGAGGCAGGCAAGGTGTGATCCACAATACCCAAGTCTAAATCATTGCATGTCAGGCTCTTGACCACAGCCTCTCCAGAAAAGAGGAGACCACTGGGAAGATCCCAGAGGCTAAAAGGATCTTCACCCACCAGCTGATCAGACAAAGAGATTTTTCCCCACAAGTCTGGGGAGGTAGACCACAGGAGCAACAAAAACAGAGCCAAGGAAAACACAACAAACTTTATGACTGGGATTATCATAGTTATGTTCTCCGCAAAATTTGGAGAAGATTGGTGTATTTTTTGAAATTATTGACAATAAATTTTAGTGCAAGCAGGATAACTACAAGTAGGAGCCAGAAAGGGGCAACAGAGTTGGCTTGGAGAGCTTTAATATAGTCTCAGCTGCCTTAATAATCACAAGAAGCAAAAGCAGGTTCAAAAACAGAAGTTTTAAGTAAAGATTCAAGATAATAATAGGAATTATAAAGAAAATCAACTAAAATTTTAAGTTCAAGCGCTGGTTTTGAAAGCAAAAACAAGAGGAAACAACAACTATACATCAAGACTGCTTCAGGAGGTCCTAGGGAAGATACCGGGTTTGAAACGGGTCAGTGTAAGGTAAGCTTTGAAATAATAACTAACTCTTTAATTTTTAGACTGTGGGAACTCCAAGCAGGGGTTCCAAACAAATAATAAAAATCAAAAAGGAGTGCAACAAACTTCACACTTTAATGTTATTGGAGAATAGACAAGCAGGGGACTTTCAGTCTTGCTCTGTTAAAGGGAGGGGATTGCAAAGGATGAGGAAATCACATGACCTAAGGGATTGAATCTAATTGGCCAGAGGAGAATTTTTGTGGTACAGAACCAGGGGGACTGGAATGTTTCAACCTAATTTCTGCGGGCCCATTTTATTGGCTAGAAGAGGTCCTTTGTATTTGAAGTTCACTTGAGTTGTTGGTCATTGATGTGGCAACATTTAATTGGTTGGTTCTAATAGTTTTTAAATGTGGGCAACACCAAGCCAACAGAAAGTCCAAATTGACCAGTGTTTCTTCCCAGGAGGGGACAGCCAAAGGCAACAAATCCGCAGAGTAGGCCAAAAAAACCTCTTGTCGACTGTATGCGCTAAATCCTCTAAGGAGTTAAGGGGCTTGGCTGGGGCTTTTGGACCTTTCTTGGTGCAGCAGGGGAAAATTTTACAATCTAATGCCAGGGGTGGCAGTGAATTTACATTATCCTTTCCTTTTTCCTGGGCCGTATCCCTCCCTGGGGGAGCGTAGCCACCAAGAAGTTCTTGTGCGCTTTGGGAATTTTGAGCGCCAGAAGAGACTTAGGGGGCCAAGTGCCGTGGGATTGTTCTTGTGAAATTCTTGTACCAGATCCCAACAATTTCTGCAGTCTGAAGAGCTTACCCAGCTGTTGTTGTAAGAGGGATATCCTTTCCAAGATACACAATATTGAAGGGACTTGCAAATCCTACAAGAGGCTACTATGGCTTCTACCTCATACTCAGGAGATCCATCCACTAAGATGGGGTCAGGGTTCTGGGGAGATTGCCCTCAAAAGGGGACAGGCAACAGGCATTAAAGGTACTATGAATCCAATAGGAGGGGAGGAGATCCAACACAAACGCGCTGTTGCCTTTGTCCTCCAAGACCTTGAAGGGGCCCAGTCTCTTTGGAGCAAACTTCCTTGAGGGCACCTTCATTTGGATATTGGTGGCATTCAGCATCACAAGCAAGCCCACTGGATAATGGGGAGCAGGCCGCCTATTCTTATCTGCCGCTTTCTTGTACGCCTCAATAGACTTGGTCAGGGTGCTTTGGACTTTGAGCTGAATGGCCTTGAGATGAGCTGCCATGTCTGCAGCCACTAGTACGCTTGCCTGGAGCAAGGGACCTATCACAAACGCTGGGGAAAACCCCAGAGTAGCCTGGAATGGGGACACCCCTGTGGAGGCATGCCCCGTGTTGTTGTAAGCAAACTGGGCTAATGGGAGATTGTTGGACCAGGAGTTCATGGAGGCACTGCGTAGCAACACAGATGCTGCTCCATGTTTTGGTTAACTCTCTCTGTTTGCCCATCCAACTGGGGATGAAAGGAGGTGGACCTGCATGGCTTAATTTTCAGAATCCCCAGCAGGAACTCCCAGAACATGGATGTGAACTGGGGGCCTTGGTCACTGATAATCTCCTGAGGTAAGCCAAAGTTGGAGAAGATGTGTTTCACAAACAGGTTTGCCATCCCTACTGAGTCCAGGGTGGTTAAGCATGGGATGAAGACTTAATATTTGGTGAATGATCCACCACCACCATGATAGAGTCAAAGCCTCCCAACAAGGGGAGGGCCACCACAAAGTCAACTGAGATGAATGACCACGGACCTTGGGACTGCTGCAGGGAATAAAGAAGACCATTGTTCCCTGAGCGTCTGGTTTGGAGCAAGCACAGGTGACATACTTCTTAATCCATGGACCCACTGCTTTGGCTATCCCAACCCAGCTGTAAGTGCGCCTGATGAGTTCAAGCAGCTTCTTTGTGCCAGGGTGACCAAAAAGGGGAGGATCATGATGTTCTGTCATGACATGCAGTTGCAATTCCTTTGGAACCCACACTTTATTGTTTTGTTAAATTATCCTATCCTTAAGGGTATAGGGACCATTGGATGCGGAGTCAGGAGACAGCTTAGCGCAGATAGCCTGCCCTGCTGGTGAGGAGTGCTGGGCCACCAGGACGTTTTTCAAGAGTGTACCGGGAAGAGCCAGTGGCGGGGCTGCCTCAGATGAGGGAGCAGGACCAATGACCAGAAGCTGTGGAGAAGCAACTGGAGCCGTGGGTGGGGTTTGAGGGAGCTGGGAGGATCAAGGACTCTGGGATGACAATGACCTGAGGATTCTCATTGCCTCTCACCAGGTACATTGCAGGGTTATGACTCAGAAGGTCAGGGAGGATGTTGAGCTCCCCTTTCAAAAATTTGTACTTGAACTTGTAACCAGAGAGCGTCTGCATGACACGTGCCTGGCAAAGGAGTAACTTCTGGGGCTTGCAGAAGTAACAGAGGGCCTTATGGTCTGTACAAACCACAAACTTGTTTTGAGCGCCTTGCAAGTGATGTCTCCAATGAGTGATGGCGTCCACCACAGCCTGTAGCTCCTTGTCAAACACTGCCCAGGAGCACTTGTTGGGAGCAAACTTCCTGGAGAAGTAAGCAACCGGGAGCTCCTGACCATTGTGCTCCTGAAGAAGGACCGCCCCAGCAGCCACGTTAGAGACATTGCAAGCTACAATGAACTGTTTGCTTGTGTCAGCATGGGGTAGCACTGGGGTAGAGACAAAGACCCGCTTGATGGCCTTAAAGGCCTCCTGGCATGCTGGGGTCCACACAAAGGAAGCTTTCTTGCCAGCCAGGGGATGCAGGGAGCAGCCAGCTCAGAGATGGCAGGGAAGAACTTCTTGAGGAAGATCACTGTACTCAGAAAGCAGTGTAACTCCTTCTGGTTCCGTGGGGTAGCCCATTCCCAAAGGGCCTTGGCCTTATCAGGGGAGACTGTGTGGCCGTCCTTCAGGACCAAGTTGCCCAGGAAGGTAACCTTGGACTTGAAAAACTTGCACTTGCTGAGCTTGATGAATAACTGTGCCTTGTGAATGGCCGCCACCACAGCCACCAAGTCTTTAGCTTGCTGCTCAGGAGTGGGGGTGGTGGATTAGAATGTCATCAATGTACGCCACAGCGCAAGAAAAGCAGAGATCCCCCAAGGCATCCTTGATAACTTGCTGGAAGATTGTGGGAGCTTTCTTCAAGCCAAAAGGCATGACCTTGAATTGAAAGCAGCCACGCCAAGTTTTGATGGCTGTAAGCCATTCATCCCCCTCTGCCACACGGACCTGGTTAAAAGCATTAACAAGATCCAGTTTTGAAAAGACGCAAGACTTGGCAATGGACTGAGAAATTGACGCTTCCAGGGGGGAGGGGGTAGCAGTCTGGGACGTTGATGTTGTTGAGGAGGGTATAATCAACGCACAGCCAAAGGACCCATCCAATTTCTTAGCAAAAACCACAGGGAGCTAACCAAGGAAGCCTTCTTGACTATCCACCCTTTTGCCAGCATGTTGTCCAGCCACGCACCCAACACCTTATTCTCTAATTTGCTAAGGGGGTACATTGGGGCGTCAATCTTCACAAGGTCAACCGTTGTCTTAAAGGTCAAATTGTGACAAGAGTGTGGAGGGAGGGCGCAGGAAAGGGTAGCTTCAAAGGCGTCCTTGAAGGGAGAAAGGATGGCTGAAAGGGCAAAGGGCTCAGGGGGGAGACTGGGTTTGCCGCAAGAGACAAGCATGACTCAGGGAGTTCCCACTCCAAAGGGGAAGGAACCTGGGCACCTGTCCAACGAGAAGTGAAGCTTGTTGGTGAGACAGTCAATCTGCACCATGTGGCGCCGCCACCACCCCACACCAACAATTACAGGATACAGGAGGTCCTCCACAGCAGAGAATTTACTCACAAACACGTGGGAGCCTGTACAGTAACTAAGTGGGTTAGTGAGGGGGTAGCTGAGAACCGGTACCTGGATGGCAGTGATTAGGCTCTGAGGAGGGATCAGGGAAAGACCCAGGGATTGGGCCAGTGCCAGGTCCATAAAGTTGCCTGCAGCACCTGTGTCCACCAAAACTGTAGCCTTAGCTTGCCGGGATTTGGTATAAAAGGTTGCAGTAAAAAGAAAATAGGAAAGATCTTCTTTATTATGCAGGGTCAGAATGGATGCGGCAGGGTCACAAGAAGAAACCTCAGGGATGGCAGCCAAAGCCGCAAAGACCGGGAGGGATCCTGTGGAGGTGGGCCAGTTGGGGGCCTGGCAGGGGCGGCACATCACATTGATTGCAGGCGTCTTGGGGGGTTTGGCGCGGGGGCCTTAGCCTGGGCAGGCTTGGAGACCAGAAGGTGGGCCAGCACACCAGACTTGGGCTGGTAGGCCGGCTTGGCTCCAAGCTTGCAGGCCAACGCAAATGTCTTCTTGAGGGAGGTAGGTGCCGGGTCCCACACACTCTTGTCTGCAGAAGCGGCATCTAAGGAGTTGCAGAACATGGCCACTGCCATCTTGGTAGGGAGATCCAGGGAGGCAGCTTTCACTGCAAAGCACTCAACATGGGAGGCCAGATCAGGGGCAAGACCTTTAGAACAAAGGGTCTCAAATATAACCAAGGCCTTGGAACCTGGAGCAGCCACCGCTGAGGAGACCAGCATAAGGAGGGAGGAAGTATCCCCAAGCTCCTGGCTTTGGCAAAGGAGAGTGCACACCCAAAGGCGGGCATCACTGTCAAGGGCATCCAAGAGGGCTACCAATCTCTGAGCGTCGGAGATGGGAGTGTCTGCAGATGCTGAGTCCGCAGAGAGGCAAAGATGCAGCTCCCCAAGGGCATCCAGGACCTTTTCACGGACGGCCACAGAGGGGGGTGCAGGGTGACATCAGGGTAATGTTCACCGCTGATGCAGCCAAAGAAGCTGTGGAGGGAGAGGCAGAATTTTTGGTGAGACACAACTTGAAGGAGGAAAGAAGTGACTACGCAGCCCACACCAAGAGAAATCCAGCAAGGAGGGATCCCAAGCTGGCTCGGATGAAGGCAAGAAGTAAGCTCCACACCCAGTAGCAAAAGGCTTCAAAGGCAGCAGAAATGAGCTTGTCTATTATGTGAGAGAGGGGGGCTAAACTAACTAAGTTTGGCTCCCATCCTGGCAAAACAAACCACCAGGATGCTGCCCAGTGGAGGACTGGGACAGCTGCTCAAAGGGGGGACCACAAGGAGGACACAGGAGACAATTGGGGAAAATAGGCATTCAGGCCCATCAACACCAGACTGGTGAGCAACCAAGGGGTGTGGGTGGGAGCAGGAGAGGACACCTCAGGAGACACAAGTGGTACGGAATTGCTCCAAGCCACACTGGGGAGAGGAGGCATGGAAGACACATCCTCTTTGGAGGCAGGCAAGGTGTGATCCACAATACCCAAGTCTAAATCATTGCATGTCAGGCTCTTGACCACAGCCTCTCCAGAAAAGAGGAGACCACTGGGAAGATCCCAGAGGCTAAAAGGATCTTCACCCACCAGCTGATCAGACAAAGAGATTTTTCCCCACAAGTCTGAGGAGGTAGACCACATGAGCAACAAAAACAGAGCCAAGGAAAACACAACAAACTTTATGACTGGAATTATCATAGTTATGCTCTCCGCAAAATTTGGAGAAGATTAGTGTATTTTTTTGAAATGATTGACAATAAATTTTAGTGCAAGCAGGGTAACTACAAGTAGGAGCCAGAAAGGGGCAACAGAGTTAGCTTGGAGAGCTTTAATATAGTCTCAGCTGCCTTGATAATCATAAGAAGCAAAAGCAGGTTCAAAAACAGAAGTTTTAAGTAAAGATTCAAGATAATAATAGGAATTATAAAGAAAATCAACTAAAATTTTAAGTTCAAGCGCTGGTTTTGAAAGCAAAAACAAGAGGAAACAACAACTATACATCAAGACTGCTTCAGGAGGTCCCAGGGAAGATACCAGGCTTAAAACAGGTTGGTGAAAGGTAAGATTTGAAATAATAACTAACTCTTTAATTTTTAGACTGTGGGAGATCCAAGAAGGGGTTCCAAACAAATAATAAAAATCAAAAAGGAGTGCAACAAACTTCACACTTTAATGTTATTGGAGAATAGACAAGCAGGGGACTCAAGGTCCCATTGCTGTGTTTAAGGGAGGGGATTGCAAAGGGTGAGGAAATCACATGACCTAAAGGATTGAATCTAATTGGCCAGAGGAGAATTTTTGTGGGACAGAACCAGGGGGACTGGAATGTTTCAACCTAATTTCTGCGGGCCCATTTTATTGGCTAGAAGAGGTCCTATGTATTTGAAGTTCACTTGAGCTGTTGGTCATTGATGTGGCAACATTTAATTGGTTGGTTCTAATAGTTTTTAAATGTGGGCAACACCAAGCCAACAGAAAGTCCAAATTGGCCAGTGTTTTTTCCCAGGAGGGGACAGCCAAAGGCAACAAATCCGCGGGGTAGGCTAACAAAAATCTCTTGTCAACTGTATGCGCCAAATCCTCCAAGGAATTCAGGGGCTTGGCTGGGGTTTTTGGACCTTTCTTGGTGCGGCAGGGGAAGATTTTACAATCTAATGCCAGGGGTGGTAGTGAATTTACAGTAAACTCCTGAACCTGCCTCCAACTTCTTCAGGCCTGCAGGTGCCCAAGATACCCAGTATTGCCTTTCAACGCCTACACTCAGCAGAAATTGGGACTTTTGCGGGGTTTTGCCTGGAGAACGCCACCCTCTGGATTAACAGCGCACAAAGCAAATTTACACAAGTGGACTACCCCTGTAGACTCTAGACCAGAAAAGTTGCCCTCTGTGTCACAGGAACTGCCTCATGTTTGTAAGTGAATGGCTAGAACAACACTCCAATCAGAAAGAAAACTGGGAGGTGTTCAAAGCCGCATTCCTCAAAAGGTTTTCCATGAAGGACTCTGATGTGGTGATCATGACAGAACTAATAACCTTTAAAATGACAGGAACAATTGAGGATTATATTGCAGTATATGAAGACTTACGTGACCAAGCTCCCAACACCATCAACTTCAACAAGCCTGGACCACAATTAGACTTCTACAATGGACTCCCCACACACATTAGACATCAGATTGGCATGACCTGCTGCAAGAACCTTGAAGATGTGTTCTTGAAAGGAAAGTGTGCAGCTCAAAATTCTGACAAACTACATGCAACACTTAAACAGAAGGAGAGCCCCACAGCCAGAAAGGATCCTTAACCTAATAAGCAAAATAACCAAGCCAACAATGCCCATTCTCAAAACAGGAATCACACTGCACAAGCCAACCAGGCAAGCACTGAAGATACCAACAAGAAGGTAAAAGCTCAGGGGAGCGCTTAGTCAAGCCGTCTTACCCCAATTTACAAGACTTGTACAGGGACCAAGACGTGGATTTAATTACCATGATCCAAGCACCCTCCAGCTATTCTCTACTATTTGCCGCTCAAAATGGAAATAAACTCCTCACTTATCCTTTCTGTTTTTACAGATATCAGGGCACAGCACTATTTGACACTGGAGAAGATCAATCCCTTGTTGACAAGAAATTTGCCAACCTCATGAAATTACCCACAATCTAAAGCAACATCAAGAGAGTTGTCATGTCAGATAACAGAAGCCCATCACTCACCAAATAAGAAAAAACTATCTGTGCCCAAATTGGAGACATGCAGACTACGCTCAGTGGCCCTATCATACCAATCCCCAAGTATGATATTATAGTTGGCTTAGATTGGATGAGAAAGACCAAACCTCACATTGACTGAGATAGCGCTACCCTCACCATTCAATGAGGCAAAGTACACCACCATGTTTACCCAACTCATCTTGACACACTTATGAGAGACCACAAACTGTAAAAATCATGGAAGCAGAAGAGGAAACTGATCCTAGTGTTGCAACTGAACCAATGAGGATTCAGTATTTGGAATTGGGGAAGACAACAGTCCAATAGAAAGGACATAATAGTAAGAATAAGGTATTGTTTATTGTAGAATATTGTGATTAGTATACTATATGGGGAAAGCCACAAGACCACAAGGGGGTGGCATAGTGGTGTGTTCCATGTAAGGTTTGAAGCCAAGGAATAACTTGTGCGGGGATCAGCAGGTCAAATTGGTAGTGCTCCTAATTAGGAGGAAGTGTCCACCATTTGACATTGCCATCAGATTGGCTCATGTTGTTAGACACGTCAAGGGGTGACTCATCAAGCGCCCCCTGTGTATTGTAAGATACGTTAGCAGGCAAGTCTGAAAACTCGGTTGCAACACTAGAAAAATCAATTGGAACACCTACACGTATGAGGTTATCCACTTTAAAAATACAGAAACCAGACGTGAGAAAGACTTTATCTGAGAACAGCTGGTCAGCAAATCCACCTCTGGCTTCCAAGAAGCCTTACCAGGTTACCACCCAACTGTGTATACAATAAAAAATTGATCTCAAGGGAAGTGTACTAAAGGCATTCCTAATCTATTGCCTCACACCCCAAGAAGACAATGCCCTGTAAGCCTATCTGGACAAAGCTCTTTAGAAAGGCCTCATTTGACCTTCAAAATTTTCTTTTGATACCGCTGTCTTTTTCATAGTTAATGCCATGGCCCATACCAGAATCCGGCTGGACTCCCGCAGGGGAGGCAGGCTGGGCTTGGAAGGCCAAGTACACAATAGGTGCAATCCTGACCAGATAGTTGACTGCAGTAGCTAGGATTGCCAATTCCCAGTATGGGGCATGACCTGGTTGGCCAGCCCTAATACTGTGAAATAGACAAAACCTAACTTATTTAAGTCCTGGGCAGGAGGCACAGTTGATAAGGGAGGAGTAGGAGGGATTCCAGCATGGAGGGCAAAATGATCACTCTTGGTGGCAGGAGGAGCAAATACATGAGGTTGTAAAGTGTAGTGGAAGCAAATAAATACAAACAGGATAGTTATATTGGTGCAAAGTAGATAGATCTTGCAAGAAAATAAGGAATCCTGAGCATAAAGATGTTTAATTTAATATGTCAACAAAGAAAGGGGATTGTGATGTTCCAATATATCCTGCTGGGAAACTGCGAGTTGAGCTTACTTAACCTTCTTATTGTTGGTTGCCAATGGATTATTCTCAAGCTGGATTCCATTGCTGACTCTAGTTTATTGATTCGAATGGATCCTTTCATTATTTTGCCTTGGGGAAGCTGGTTTAGAAATTTTGGGCCATTGTGGCGAAAACCCAAGTCCCCAATTCTGGAGTTTCAGAGGATTGGGCCAAATTAAAATCTTTTCCACTTGGCTTTGGGACGGTTTTCAATTGTCCCCTGAGCTTGGCATTGACCACATGGTTCAATTCTCACTTAAATTAAATTTTCATTTGGGTTAATTTCGTGACTACAACAAAATTTTTTGGTCACATGATTGCTCCATTGCAAGTGTTGACCCTATGCAACATAGGGTTTTGTCTGGCCCATTATGGGCCCTGGCAGTTAAGACTAGGTATCCCCTGCCCCTGATTGACGGCCTCTTTGACGCCCTAGGGGACATAGTTTTTCATGAATATTGATTTAACTACAGGATACCATCTGACGTAAATTGCGCCATTAATGACATTTTGATATGGCCTTTGAATATTGATATGTGCAAAGATTTAGTTGGTTTTGCTTTCAATTTTGGGAATTCCTTGCCTTCCTCAAATGGGTTGGGCTCAATATCCACCCATTCTGGAATATCATACCTGTCCTTGACTGATCCTGTTATGACCTCATTCCAACATGACCCCTTCTGCCACTCTGTCTACCTAATGAGTGATCATCAACCCTTGTCTACTATTTAAGTAGAACCATTTCTCCTAGTAAAGACAAGTTTATCCAAATTTGCGTTGGCTTTAATAATCTTCAAGCTTTTTCCTTTCCTTTTTTCCAAAAGGACTTTCACATCTCTTATTTCAGGAAATTAAGGTACATGCCCTTAATTTTGCCCTGAAGGCTAACCTAAGGCTAGCTTCAAACCTCAAATCTTTTGTTATAAAGATTTCCTGCTGTGTCCTCCTGGATGTTGTCCCCAGGAGCCAAACACAACAAAATGGTGCTCACTACAGGGGCTGCAAGCCCCTTGTTTACCCTGTTCCCATGTGCATTCTCTGGTCCTTCTCCCTTTGTTTCTGAAGTACCTGAACAACCTAAAGTTTTTAGTCCTCCTCTAGAAGAAGACATCACCAATGCCCCCTCAACTCCCATGGTAATGGTGCTGTCTCCCAGGCCCGCGTGGGCCCCCTTCCAGCTTTCTCTCTCAACTACAAACAAGCTTGTGCTGCCGCCTGCTCTCTACTCCATTTTGGTGATAAGGAGCGCCTTTTTTGGGAAGCTTTGAATATAAAAGTAGGAGGAGAAGAGTATGTTTTATTGGATGATACTTTAGGCTTATATAGATTTAGCTGTGGCGGGGATATTAGTTGGACCAAACCCAGGGGCTGGTCATGTGCTGGATGAGTTTGAGTTGTTGGATACCTGGATAGTCATGTGATATTGGTTTGTTGCAATTTCTGGTATGTCAAACGGTATATTGGAAAGGCATAAAAGTGGAACGATGACTGGATGTTAGAGTGTGATGGCGGTAGCCAGGGCCACTTATGCTTGCTCTGGAGCCTGGCTCCCCTTAAGGGGTGCCAGGTACATCAGGAGGGACTTTGTCTTGACAGCTGTTTGCCTGATATTTCTGGAGTTGTTTATTATTGGGCTTTTCCAACTGAGTCAAGTGTTACCATTTGCTAAGGCGGAGCCAGATCAATAGTACTTTTTGGTAATGGGTTCTTTATGGCACCCTGGAACTTAACCAGGTAAGTGTTCCTGTCTGATTGGTATCTGATAATTCTTTTCTGGTTCCTGTGCCTTTTCAGTCTAGTTTTCTCGTTGTGGGACCAGACAGAGGAGTTGATGGGGGAGTGGGTCCTCCTTCAAAGGATTACCTTTTGGGTTTTGAGTCTCTTTGTTCTAGCCAGTTTGGCTTTGAGGCGTATGTGTTGCGAGAGATGGTTTCTATTCGACTGTGGGAGGTTTCCGGGGGATCTTTTTACATATGGCTGGTTATTGCGGGTGATTATTTCTGGCTTTGTATCCATATGTTAGTTCAAATAGGGAGTAGCATGTCCCTTGATTGGGTACAAACCCGGGATACTAGTAATGCATGTTTACGTCATGGCCATGTGTCTTTGTTGCCATCCATTATTTCTCCAGGGTTCTGTCAGGCTGCTTGTTGAGGCGTTCAACTCTGACGTTGGCTGAAGCCTGTAGGGCGAGGTTGTGGAGTGTTTGATGTTTTTGTTTTTAGATTGTTGTTTACTACATGGCTGTTAGCTCCTTTTATCAATCTGTTATGATGCAGTCTGGAGTGTTGTAGTCTGTGATTGTTTTATTGATGAATCAATTTATTTTTCTCTTTTTTTGTTTGGCCAACGTGTGGCAAGTTGGTGGCTACATTGGGAAACGTTGGTTTGTTTTGGTTTCTGGGAAGAGTACCACTACGTCCAGTCCCAAACCTTAAATGGTTCAGGGTCAGGTACTGGGTTAACTGTTGGCTGTGGTACTTTGGTGCTGGTGTATTTTTCACATACTGTGCACTTTTGAACATGAATTATGTCCTCTTTAGGTTGGCCACCATACTATCTCTTTTAGTATGAGATATAGGTTGTTAGCCTTTGTGTGTCCTAGCAGATAATGGTGTGTTAGTATAGTGTCAACTCTTTGTGCAAGTGGGATGTATGGAATGTGTTTATCTTTGATGATTGTGCATACCATGCCATTTGATATGTGGAAATTTTTTTCCATTTCATACTAGTGTATCATGGGTTATTTGATTTTTCAGAGAACTCTTTTTTGTCTTAACTCCAAATGTATAGGTTGGCTCAGTCATTATCCAGGTGGTTGGTGTGATTTCCTAGATGGCATAATGAGAGAAGCATCATTTGTTACTAGATTTCATCTCTTTTTTAATGATGTCCAGGTTAGTTGTTTCACAAGACATCCATTGGCTTGGCGCTTTACAAATGTGTTCTGAGTTTGAAATAGATTGAGGATTTGTGGTAAGTTAGTACTCAGACGTTTAAGTGTCCTTTCAGGTAATATCTCCATTTCTTGCATGTGTGGTATATTTCTAGCAATTTTTATTATGTATTGGGTACCTTTGCTCAGTGTTTGTTAGTTTTCTGCTTTGTAACATACTGGCAGGAAATCTTGCTGCCCTGGCTGGCAGATGCGTAGGACTGCGCCAATGGCGGTGTCACTAGCGTCTGACTCAAGCTTATAGCACCCGTTATTATTAGGGTATTGCAAGATTGGTGCTTCAATCAAAGCTTGTTTTAATATCTGGAAATTCTTGTCACATTCTGGAGTCCAGATGAATTTCTTTTTGGCATTACCTTTGGTTAGGTCATTGATTGGTGCAGTGAGCTTTCTACAATCTTTGATGTATTTCCTTAGGTAAGCTACCATACCAAGAAAGCATCTAACTTGTTTCACAGAGGTGGGGTGTTGCATGTTATTTATGGCTTTATTTTATCTGGGTCTGCTTTGATGCCACCGTCAGAGACAATGTGGCCCAAGAACAAGAGTTCCTTTTCCAGAAATTGGCACTTACTAGGCTTAGCGTATAGTTTGTGCTTTGCAAGTCAATTGAGTGTCTTGCAGACATGTGTGAGGTGTTCCTCTTTTGTTTTTGAAAATACGATGATGTTGTCAAGGTAACATAATGTGTTTGAGAGTCCTTTTAGTGCCTGGTTCATCCTGGTGACAAAACGTTGTGGGAGCGTTGGTCATCCCAAAATTCATACACTTTATATTCAAACAACCCAAATTGCGTGCAGACAGAGTCTTTGACATGTCCTTCTCTTTGACTTCAACTTGGTTATAACCAGATGTGAGGTCAATTTTCGAGAAATTTTTTTCTCCTGAGAGCCTGAAATATCTTCAATGAGGGAAGTGGGAATTCATTCCTTACTGTACTGGCATTTAGTGCTCTGTAGTCAGTAACCCAAGCAAAGAGATCCTTCTTTTTTCTTCACAAAAAAAACCGCCGCCCCCCAGGGATCCAGACAGAAAATGATCCCATTAGCAGATTGTCCCTGATGTGGGCTTTAAGTGTTTGGGTCCCCATGGGGGAGAGTCTGTAGAGGGGTGTAGGTCTGGGCATCGCTTTGCATAAGTTAATGCTATGTTTGACCTTTGTTTGGGGGTAACTCTGTGAG